>LBNU01003622.1:81278-141202 GCA_014162995.1 Artemisia annua | reverse complement strand
TTAGGAAAAGCAACTCCTTCAATGCCGAACATTACTTGTTTATTTCATACCTCATGTTTGATGTTGCCGCTGCTACAACCATCTTGCCTCATCCTTTGTTTGTGATGCTAACATTTGAACTTGGTGATTTGGATTCTTCTCTCTCTCTCTCTCTCTCTCTCTCTCTCTCTTAAAGACCTGTTATATAAGATTTCAAAAAAATGATAATTATATTACAACAATCGAGATTTGAAGACATAGGAAGTAGCTGTCGAGCCATACAATCAGATTTAGCTTCTAATCGCAGCCTTCTTCATCACAATTCATGAAGCCCTTAACTGAGGACATGTCAGAAGCCTCAATTTTTTGTTGTGAGGTGGAACATATCCATGTGTTTGGGGATGGGAAGTTCTTGCATTCCAACTTCGGTATCCGCGCCAACCAAGCTCGCATCCCAAGCTTCTGTATCATGAGCCGTTTGGACACCCAAAGAATATTGCCGCCCGTGCTGAGATCACAACGTTCAGGCTTAACTGCACACATTGCATTTGAAAATAAGATACAACATTTGGGTATAACATTAAATATTAAAGAGTAAATTTAGAAAAAAAAAAAAGGAAGTTAAATTTTACCTGAACACCATTGCTACTTGTTGAAGCTTGATTTTTTAAAACATGGTCAACAACTTCATGCGTCAGTGCATCCTGTGGAACTTGCTGCTGCCTTAAACTGGCAGAGCAAGAGATGCCTGTCCACAGTTACTTTAAAAAATAGAAATGTTAGCTTAGTACCACAATAGTGCATAAAACCATATTTTTTGAAATAAACAAAGTAAAGTAGGCACTTATTGTAATATTTTTACGTGCCTTAGGCATAGGCACAAAATATAAGCAACCATAGTATGTTACCTAAGGTAACGTGTGGCGAATTAGAAATTGTTAAGAGCGGCCAAAACTACTTCAAGTGCCATTTTTTGAGCCTGCATTCGAGATTTGTACGAATTGACGATATTAGTATACGAACAAAAAGGTAATAATCAGATGAAACTGTGCGACATAACAGGAAAGTACCGTAAATTCAGCATCGGTTCTTGAAACTCTTGGGTAAGCAGGGTTGCAACGACTGCAGTCAACACGAAATCAGTTGTGGCTGAGCACGAAAGGGCCAATGATGTGGCAGTGTTGCAAGAATCTGTAATAAGGCATTTATATGAGCCGTGTTAATTGAAGATCAAAAAGAAAGATATCAAGATAAATGTTCATACAGTTCAATGTGAAGTGAGTAAAACGTGGACTAACCCTTCGTATCACGGAAAACGAGAATATTACAGAACCTGTTATTTATAAATGTAGGCGAATATCTAATAACAAAATGACTCTTGGGCCACTATCAAAATTGCATCCACCTAATTATTTTTTCCTGCTGCGATTGCTGAGATGAACCCGCCTGTGTGAGGTTCACTTGCTCTTTTACCCTGCTGCAATTGCAACGTTCAAAGTTTCCACCTCAGAATCCATTTCCTGATTAAAAAGAAAAAAATAACAGCTATATACATTGAAGGAATCAGGGCTAACCCCAAGAAAACTAGAGCAATCGCCGATATGCAATCGCCGAAGTCACTCAAAGAAATGCAAAGTCTAAGTGGTAAGCTAGCTGCCCTAAACCGTTTTCTTTCCAAATCAGCCGAAAGGTCTTTACCTTTCTTCGAAACACTTAAAAACATTACCAAGGAGAATAAGGATGAATACCGGTGGAAAGAAGAAGCCGAAAAGGCCTTTCTGGAAATGAAGAAAATGATTTTAGAACTCCCTTGCTTAACAACACCAACACATAAAGAAGATCTATATCTATACCTAGCGGCAACGAAGGAGGCAATAAGCGGGGTAATACTTGTAGAAAGAGACGGACGGCAGATTCCGGTACACTATGTGAGCCGAACGTTACATGAGGCTGAAAAGAGATACGCTCCGGTAGAAAAAATGGCTTTAGCACTCTTACACCTATCCAGAAGGCTGAGACGATACTTCGAAGCCCATCCCATAAAGGTCATAACAGACCAACCCATCAAACAAATACTGAGAAAGGCAGAAGCTTCTGGGCGGTTGGCCAAATATACAGTGGAGTTGGGAGCCTACAACATCTCATATCTGCCTCGAAACGCAATTAAAGGACAAGTATTAGCTAATTTCATCAATGAAATACCCATCGGATCATCCGATCGAGGTTTAAAAGAGGGGGCATGGAGATATACGATATCTCTCAAACCGAGAAATGGATACTGTATACAGACGGAGCGTCCAGAAAAAAGGGTGCCAGAGCAGGATTGGTACTAATCAGTCCGAACAAAGAAGAATACACTTACGCCCTCCGGCTGAATTTCGACGCTACAAACAACGGAGCGGAATACGAAGCGCTACTGGCTGGGCTAAGGATTGCAAGAGATATGCAAATAAGGGCTTTGGACGTACGAGTGGACTCAAACCTAGTGGCAAGTCAAGTCAACGGAGACTTCACGGCATATACGGAGAGTNGAACAAAGAAGAATACACTTACGCCCTCCGGCTGAATTTCGACGCTACAAACAACGGAGCGGAATACGAAGCGCTACTGGCTGGGCTAAGGATTGCAAGAGATATGCAAATAAGGGCTTTGGACGTACGAGTGGACTCAAACCTAGTGGCAAGTCAAGTCAACGGAGACTTCACGGCATATACGGAGAGTATGACAAAATACCTTGTCAAAGCAAAAGAATACATTGCTTACTTCGACCATTTCAAGATCAAAAATATCCCGAGAGCCCAAAACCAAAAAGCAGACATATTGAGCAAGCTAGCATCCGTAGCATTTGACCATCTGAATAAGGAGATCTTAGTGGAAGTATTGGAAAAGCCATCCACCGAAGAAGAAACAATTAACGCAATCGTAGAAGAAGAGGAGGAGGAAAACTGGATGTCGCCCATCATCTGGTGTCTCAAAGAAGGAATCTGGCCGGAAGATCAGAACGAGGCCCGAACCCTTCGGATGAAGATAAGCTACTATACAATGATCGATGACGTGCTATTCAAAAAATCATACCTGGGTCCGATGCTAAGGTGTGTGGGACCACTCCAAGCTAATTATGTGATCCGTGAGGTACACGAAGGAGCGTGCGGGATGCATTCCGGACCACGATCCGTGGTATCTAAACTCATGAGGCAAGGTTACTATTGGCCAACCATGCACCGAGACGCTAGAGAAGTAATCCAGAAATGTGATTCATGCCAGATACATGCTCCGGTTCCCAAATTACCAAAAACGGTGTTGACCTCCGTCATGGCACCATGGCCTTTCTACCAATGGGCAATGGACGTGTTAGGACCTCTACCCGAAGCTCCAGGAAAGGTTAAATATGTCATCGTTGCAATAGACTATTTCACGAAGTGGATGGAGGCAAAGCCGTTAGCCAAGACGACCGGCAAAGAGGTGAAGAAGTTTGTATGGGATAACATTGTCTGTAGGTTCGGATTGCCGAAGATAATTGTCACTGACAATGGAAGTAACTTCATTGGCGATCCATTCAAAAGCTGGTGTGAAAGACTAAACATCACACAGATCAACACAGCCGTGGCACATCCACAAGCCAACGGACTAGTAGAAAGGGCCAACAAAAGTTTGATGAAAGGGTTCAAGTCACGGTTGGGACGAGAAAGGGCCGGATGGGTCGACGAGTTACCAAACGTACTGTGGGCATTCCGAACTACACTAAAAACCAGCAATGGAGAAACACCCTTTAGCCTGACCTACGGAAGTGAAGCAATCATTCCGGCTGAAATAGGTATGCCCACCTTCCGAACCATGATGACGAGTGCTGAAAACAACGACGGTGAAATCAACCTAAACTTGAACCTGCTGGAGGAACGACGGGAAATGGCGGCGATAAGGGAGGCCAAATACAAAAAGAAAGTGGAACAATATTATAACCGAAGGGTTCGACCCGAAACATTCAAAGTAGAAGATTTCATGTATCGAAAGAATGAAGCCAGTCGGATAGAGCACTTGGGGAAGCTAGGCCCCAACTGGGAAGGTCCGTATCGTATAATAGAAGCTTATCAACACGGCACTTACAAACTCCAGACCATGGATGATGTGGAGATACCTAGAACCTGGCATGCAATTAATCTTAAGAAATGTTTCATGTAATCGGAGATATCCGAAAGACTCATTGTAAGGCTCATAAGCCATTTTCCGTTTCTAATAAAAGCTTCTTTTACCAAGTATCAGTGATAAAAACCCTAAGTGGGTTCCAGGGCCAAGTGCCGAACGACACAAATTGCCCAAATGACAAACCCCAAGTGGGTACCAAGGCCAAGTGCCGAATGGCAGAGATTGCCCGAATGACTAAAACCCCAAGTGGGTTCCAAGGCCAAGTGCCGAATGGCACAGGTTTCCCAAATAACTAAAACCACAAGTGGGTCCCAGGGCCAAGTGCTGAACGGCATAAATTTTCCAAATGACAAACCCCAAGTGGGTACCAAGGCCAAGTGCCGAATGACACAGGTTGCCTGAATAACTAAAACCCCAAGTGGGTCCCAGGGCCAAGTTCCGAACGGCACAAATTGCCCAAATGACAAACCCTAAGGGGATGTTTGGTAGGGTGGAATAGAATGGTGAGAAAGGGGAGGAGAATAATATCCCGTGTTTGTTGGACAAAAGAATGGAAACCGGAGATTATAAATTGATTCTCCTTCCGTAAATATGATTCTTCTAAAAAAGTCAAGAATTGGGGGAATGCAATATTTTAATGCGCCTTATTCTCCCTAATCATTCTCGGTGATTGGGGATCTTCATAAAAAAAATTCGGGATATTCATGATGACTGAAACGCTTGCAAATCATTCGATCGATATGGAATATGATGATAAAACCCATGATCAAAGCTTATGAAACGACTAAATTACCTGCTGGAAATCGAAAATAAACAACAAGAAAAGAAATAAGAATTGGACTATTCACGCCACCTTGTTTCAATGAATACCACAATGATGTACACAAGAACAAACCCTCGAAGAATCGTATGATTAACATCTCCCCCTCACTTCCTTATATAGAAATGAGGGGAAGAATCCATGTTCAAGTCAGCATAGGAAAATCGGCTAACGTGTATAACTTGACATCCTTTTATGCCCTCAATTCTATTCTTTAACTTCTTTGAATTCAGAGTCTCTAAAACATTCTCCATCGTTAAAGATTCTCTGCCATAAAACAATGTCTCCACAAAGTTTCTACGAGAGTTTTCGTCCACTGAACGACAATTATGAAAGGAGACTTTTTTTTATTTTTTATTTTTTTCATTTATCAGTTTGTAAAATTGTCTCGCGACATCTACTTCATAACACATCATCTTCGACCACTTTTTTCTTATTGTGTGAGTTTTGTAAAAATGAGTAAAATTCAATTAGTGTTGATTTCATTATTGAACAAGTTCCTAGCCAATATGAGATTATTATAAATGTAATCTTTTATTTATTTCGTATTTTTAACCATATTGACACAACTCGATTTTGTCAAATTATATATAGATAGCCGCCACTATGCGCGACAGTCGATCACTTTAATAAACAGAGCATTTAATCAAATTCCACATTTTATAATGAAAGAATACTACATGTCTACATGCAACATGACTATATACATTTACAAAAGTTAAATTTGAAATATTACAAACCATTTTGTACTCCTCCATATCTAACGATCAAAAAGTACCCAAAAATGGCACAAACAACAGCCACCAAATTCCCTTCTTTAAGCACTACCATCCCCATGGCTCGGCTTATCTCCGTCGTTAATCTCCTCCCTTCCACCACCACCGACTCCCTTGGCTTCCCACAAAATGTCAACAAAACCAAAATAGATATCCAAATCACCACTGAAGCGGGCACTGCTATGGCTAAAGCTGCAGCCATGGACAAAAGCCCAAAGATCATACCTACCGCCATTGAAGCGTAGATCGCAGGCCAAGAAAATGACGATGAGGACGACGTTATTGTAGTAGCCGAGGCGTACCATGATAGCACTGAGTTAAGAAGATTCCATGTTGATAAGAAGATTGTACATACCAAAATAATTAGCAGAATACTTGTTCGCCTTTTGCTAAATAGTTGCATGAGGAATATAATGAAAGTTTAGTACGTATTATTTTGTGACATATGCACTTGCTTTTTCTCTTCACTTTTTGTGAACAGAAAGTGTATTATGTTTTTCTTTTTGGGATGGAGAGGTTGTGTTATTATGACGTGTGCCTCCAATTTTGATTTTTCTTTTCTGGTTCGGGAATTGGTAAAGATTGGGTGGCGGACTATGGTTCAAACGAAAGCCGCTAAAATCATTTTGGCTTTTTAGTCAAATGTTTGGTCGATGCTACTTATGTTTTGTTGGAAAGCAGTTTTTTTCTTTTTTCTTTTATTTTAAATAAATATGAGTCTACTTATAACACTCCTTGGAAACATGGATCATCTGTTTTTCTCCATGCAAATTTGGGTTATCTACTATAACTCTGGCCCACATTAAAAGCACGTTTGATAGAGAGAATTTCAGAAATTAAAAATAAAGCAGAGAGTGAAAATACAGAGAAATGAACTTGAGTGAGAAATACATTGAATTCTAGTGTTCGGTAGCGCTAGAGAATTGAATAAAAAATAATCACGAAAATCTTTATATTTCATTGAAAAAAAAAATTTAAATAAAAAAGGATTACACTATGATAATGTCACAAAATTTATTCTTTCAAAAATGTTTAAGCACCAAGTGTTGCACGTAATTTGTTTACATAATTTTCTTTTAACAAAGTCCATTCTTTAATAGAATTATAACGGGAAGCGATTACAAAATAAATAAATAAATACAAATAAAAATAAAAATAAAAAATAAAAATTCTCCAACTTCTCTACAAAAATGATGGAAATGAATTAGCAAAATTACACTACTCATTTATCTCTATTTCTTCACCAATATCTCTTCAATTCTCCACTTTTTTATTTCTTCCTACTAAATAATAGAAATCAGTCCAATTTCACATCTCTTATTTCTTTTCCCTCTACTAAACACACTCTTATTTCTTTCAACAGTCACTGTTAGGGAGATAAAGAAACAAGGACAAAATGATCAATTTAAGACTAGGTAATGATTATTATGTATTTTAAAATTTTAATTATTAATAATTTATTTATTTGGACATGCATGCTAAAATTAGAGTTAAATAACAATACATATATATGTAATTATGATTTTAACTTAAATATATATGTAAGTTTGTGTTTAGAAAGAACTAGGTAGATAACCCGCGCGTTGCGGCGGGGCATTTTGATAAAGAAGCAATTTACATTGCGTTTAGTAAGTAGGTTGTGATACCCACGCTTTGCTGCGGGTTGTTTGTGTATGAAAGCATTTTTTAAGGTAGCCCAAAAAAGAGCGGGCACTAAACCTTCTGCTGTACCCACATACAGATAAAAACTTGAAACAAATAAATTGCATAACATGTCATGTAAATGGTAAACCGAAATTACACTTGACAAAAGCAACGAAATGATAGATATTAACTTCAAATCTATAAATACTAAATATCCATACATAAGGTTTATGAGTAAAAGTGTTGTCATTTAGCAGCTTGTCTCCAAAGTAAAGGTTATATGGCCCGTCAACTCGTATACACAACTAATAATACCATCTCTAAAAAGGTTACTAATTTTCTAATACAAACTGCAATTTGGTATGCGGCATATTCTTTAGAAATGCTATTAAACTCTAAAACAAAAATGAATCCACTCGCTAATTTTGGATGACAATTCCAGAGATACAAATATGTTATTCAGAAAGAGAATGATATGAAAGAGATCTAAACCAAACTATTATATACTTACATGCAACTAATAATCTTTTCCTCTATTGGGAACCAAACTAATGTATTTGGTCTTTCTAGTCCTGTGTGTATTCGATCTTCCATTGTCACTGGTAGCCGCGAGCACCAGTAACCTTAACAACATCACAGTTCCAGGTTGCCAAAGTAAATGTGGCAAGCTAACTGTACCATATCCAGTTGTGTCATTATCTTCATCTTCTACAGCAAGAGAACCAACAATCTCGACTCCTGTCATTTCTTCAACCAAAGCATTAAAAAATCAATGAGTTGGCAGACAAATTTCCAGAAGCATTAAAGAAGATGGTCTGCAGTTGTTATCGTGGTTCCGTAACTATTGGCACTCAGCTTCAATTATTTTCGTCTAAACTACATTAGCTGACATAGTGGCCACTGTAATATAAAACAGATATATGTTCAAATGTAAGGTCATTGAATTGTCAAATTTAGAACATTGAATATCATTATTTATGGAACTTAGGCGGGCAGTTTATTTCTAAAAACTCTTACACTATTAAGAATGGATTATGATAGCCATTGTTTGCTATGCCTTATTCAAAATCGCAAGGTGATCGAACTAAACATTTACGATGCATCAGAACGTAGGTAAACAGTTGACGGTAAATACAAACCGGTGGCAAAATGAATGGGTCGAACAGATTGGGTAGCGTGCAAAGCTGGGCCAACTCACAAACACTGCTAATGGATCTATTTTATTTGATCTATAATTGAGGTTTGAAATATAATTATTGATGGCATTTCACCTCTTAAAAATTATAAAAGCGAATGAAACAGAACTCTCTCAATACATCTGAAATGATAAAACTAACAATTTTCATTATAGTTTATTATCATCCATGTTAATGGAAAAATAAAGATTGCATAACACAAAGGCCTATTTGCGATAGCCAAGTACAAAGACATATTCCTACCAGAAACTTTAGCGGTTGAAGTAACAATCAGAAGGGACACAGGAGACGGGAAAATTAATATTCGTAGACTCACCTGTGCACAGCTCATGTGGAGACAGCCTACCATGATCACATATTGTCATCCACCTACTCGATCTTATTACAAATGAACGTTCAGTAGCTCCCTGTAGCATAGCAATCAAATATGAGAATCAAAAGAAGAATCGAATTCGAGACATGGAATGGAAGGCTATAAACTCACATGAATAGCAGACCCATTTGTTTTACGGGTCAAGTAGTATCAAAACTATTGCTGCAGGGCTGCTGGTTTTGCGCAATATTTTGCACTTTAGTTTTGCACACAACACATAGGAAACTTGATCAGGCGAGTTTCTACCTGAAAAGAATTAAAACATATTAATATATTGAAATAATAGACCGCTCATCCTAATGCCATACCAGCTAGCTCTCCTACCTGATAATTATAAGAATGTGATAGTCTTATTTACCTGATTAAGTTTTCTAAGACCAAAACTGGTGTAGGCTTCTTACGGCTTTAGAATCAGTGGAAACAACTGAAGTGACAAACATCATTGAGAACATGATGATAAATTCCATGATCAGAGGTTTAAGGTCTGTCTAATGGTGTTGTTGTGCCCAAATGTTTGACCTTGTTATATGGAGTTACTTATTAACATATTAAGTAAAACGGGAATAGCTTAAAAGAATATGGTTCATAAGCCATTCGACGCGTACGTGATATATTCCGATCAATTTTAACTTGTTCCAAAAAGTATCAGTTTCACCCAGAACTAAACCTTTCCATTCTCACACTTTAAGAAATGGTTGCATTTATTTATTTTTCCATACTACACGCATGACAGATACCTTGAACCGTTTTTTTTTGCATTTTAGAAAAGAAGATATGCAAAGGTCATTTTGAAAGAAGAAAAATGTGTAGGTCTGATGTTTCAAACCTGGGTAAAATGCCTTAGGAAAAGCAACTCCTTCAATGCCGAACATCACTTGTTTATTTCATACCTCATGTTTGATGTTGCCGCTTCTACAACCATCTTGCCTCATCCTTTGTTTGTGATGCTAACATTTGAACTTGGTGATTTGGATTCTTCTCTCTCTCTCTCTTAAAGACCTTTTATATAAGATTTCAAAAAAATGATAATTATATTACAACAATCGAGATTTGAAGACATAGGAAGTAGCTGTCGAGCCATACAATCAGATTTAGCTTCTAATCGCAACCTTCTTCATCACAATTCATGAAGCCCTTAACTGAGGACATGTCAGAAGCCTCAATTTTTTGTTGTGAGGTGGAACATATCCATGTGTTTGAGGATTGGAAGTTCTTGCATTCCAACTTCTGTATCCGCGCCAACCAAGCTCACATCCCAAGCTTCTGTATCATGAGCCGTTTGGACACCCAAAGAATATTGCCGCCTGTGCTGAGATCACAACGTTTAGGCTTAACTGCACACATTGCATTTGAAAATAAGATACAACATTTGGGTATAACATTAAATATTAAAGAGTAAATTTAGAAAAAAAAAGAAGTTAAATTTTACTTGAACACCATTGCTACTTGTTGAAGCTTGATTTTTTAAAACATGGTCAACAACTTCATGCGTCAGTGCATCCTGTGGAACTTGCTGCTGCCTTAAACTGGCAGAGCAAGAGATGCCTGTCCACAATTGGTTTAAAAAATAGAAATGTTAGCTTAGTACCACAATAGTGCATAAAACCATATTTTTTGAAATAAACAAAGTAAAGTAGCTAGGCACTTATTGTAATATTTTTACGTGCCTTAGGCATAGGCACAAAATATAAGCAACCATAGTATGTTACCTAAGGTGACGCGTGGCGAATTAGAAATTGTTAAGAGTGGCCAAAACTACTTCAAGTGTCATTTTTTGAGCCTGCATTCGAGATTTGTACGAATTGACGATATTAGTATACGAACAAAAAGGTAATAATCAGATGAAACTGTGCAACATAACAGGAAAGTACCGTAAATTCAGCATCGGTTCTTGAAACTCTTGGGTGAGCAGGGTTGCAACGACTGCAGTCAACACGAAATCAGTTGTGGCTGAGCACGAAAGGGCCAATGATGTGGCAGTGTTGCAAGAATCTGTAATAAGGCATTTATATGAGCCGTGTTAATTGAAGATCAAAAAGAAAGATATCAAGATAAATATTCATACAGTTCAATGTGAAGTGAGTAAAACGCGGACTAACCCTTCGTATCACGGAAACGGGAATATTACAGAACCCGTTATTTATAAATGTAGGCGAATATCCAATAACAAAATGACTCTTGGGCCACTATCAAAATTGCATCCACCTAATTATTTTTCCTGCTGCGATTGCTGAGATGAACCCGCCTGTGTGAGGTTCACTTGCTATTTTACCCTGCTGCGATTGCAACGTTTAAAGTTTCCACCTCAGAATCCATTTCCTGATTAAAAAGAAAAAAATAACAACTATATGCTTCATTGTAGGAAAAACAAAATAACCATGGATATGTTAGATGAGTGATCCATATTTTTTTTTCTTTTCCACATTATGAAAAATATGAATTGTAGCCACAATCATAATCCAAAATTGTTTTCTCAAAATTAATTCAGCAAGCTGGAAAAATTAACAAACAAAACTCACTTGCAATTTCAGGATTGTGGTTGAAAAATTCTTTCTTCACACTTCTTGAAATCAAAGAATTACCCAAGGCATTCGGATCTTGTTTAGGCTTTTCAATCTCATCTTCCATGTCATCCGAATCGAGTGCAGAGCAAAGAGCTTAACTCACAAACTATTCAATAACACCTGCCCAAGTAACATCATAAAATTCAATTATACAGAAGGCAATCGTACAAATGAATGTTCCAACCCTAATTCAATTAAATGCAAGTGAGTTTTGGATATAGAAAAGCATTCTCTCCATGGGACTCTGTCATCATATAACCCTTATGTCTCAACCCGAAACTAAGTGGCTGCTTCTTCCTCTACATAACAATCAGTATTTCGCTCGCAATGATAAGTTTCCCTATCCTAACCTAAACACCTTTAAGCATTAAGATTACTTACACATCGTATCAATACGCAATAAACTACTTAGAAATCGTATCCAACTAAAGGAGTAACTCAGGCGAGTAGCGCCAATCTCGAGCTCAGTTCGACTATTAAACCTCTGGCTCGAATGTGCCTACCTTTCAAGCTATACTCGACATTTTTTACTCGACTCAACTTGATTAATAAATCATGTTCCTACTCGAGCAGCTCAAGCTCGACCTCAACTCAATTAAATGCAAGCCAATTTAGTATTTTCTAAGTCGGTACCTCAAAGGTTTATCCTCTCGTTCACACCCCTAATTCCACTTCCTCTAACACGTAACCATAACCGCAAACCCTAAAACCTAAAAAATAGATCAAAACCCCAAATCCAAAATACGAAACCCAGTCTCGCTAATCCTAACAACATCTAATTCAAACAATTCAACCACAAAATAAAACTAAACACAAAATTCAACAATAACACAAATCAAATCAATCAATCAATCAACCCAAATATACCTTATATGAAGAGCCTTTATTCGGCAACAAATTAGAATCATCATCAAAGATGATACATGAGATGGATCACCTACAAATATTAGCAGCCTGATATTATAAACTATAAAAAAAAAATTTAATAACCCAAATATCAAGAGCAAACCTAATAAAAAGTTTACTATTACTTGATCCGACAAATACACAATTGTCGATCATTTGTGCCTTTTGTTCCCCTCCTTTTTCGATTAATGATTCATTATCCTCAGTGACCTTTTTCCTTCTTTTTCGATATCGTGTTTGTGGTCTGTGTTTTTGTGTTTTGTGATAGTGATTTGTGTTTTGTGACTGTGGATAGAGAGAGTGGAAGAAAGATCGAGAATTGTAAATGTGTGAGGGAGTGGAAAAAGAAGTTTGGGAGGTAGCAAATCACTATTGCTTTTCCTGGTCATCCTCAAACAAAGCAACTGTAGTTGTAGCAAAAAAGTGTGGGGAGAGCATTTTTGGGATAGCAAGCCATGTGTATAATGAAGTGTGGAAGTAGCAATTTTTATAGAAAGCACTGTATCAAAGTTCCTGGTAAATGTTATATGGTATAATATATATGAAATTCTCTCATTTTAAAAAGTAAAGTTTTTGGAAACTAATATTAGGAAAAAGTTTATATTTATATAAGTTTAATTAAAAAGTTAAAGGTTAAAGAAAGTTAAAACAGCTACAGTATAATTTACTATTTTTAAAAAATATTGTTTAATAATTGATAATAAGTATAGATAAATTCTATCAGTAAATAATTGACAATAAAAAGCGGGACTAAATAATTCTATAGTTTAGTTGTGGCTCTAAGAGCAAAGGGAGTGGTAACTTGAGTTAACATAAAAAAACCCGTCACGCTAGCGCCACATCATTTCAACACCAAATAATATAACACCAAAAAACACCAAGTAATTATAACATCCAATAACATCACTTTTTGGGACCCATCTTTTTTTTTTTTTTTATTTTTTATTTTTTTTTTTTAAATTACAATTACAGATTCTACCCTCAACAATTTCATTCATTAAATATTCTAACAATTCATTAATAAAATTAAACATTACAGTACGAAATAAAAAAAATATTACATAAAAAAAACGTCATAAAAGAAATTACGAAAGAAACTATGAAATGAAAAATACGATAAGTAAATAAATTAAACTAGTCGGTTGGCGGTGGTGGCAAATTATATTTTTCTTGGAGTCTCTTTTTTTCCAATTCGATCCAATACACCGCGACCGGATCTATGCCACTCATTTTCATACCGAGAAATTTAAATTCTTCCAAACGCGTTATTGTCTCGTTTTTCACTCTAGCCGCCTCGTACGCCGCTTGGCCGCTTCCCGTCTAAGTCGAAGCTCGGATGACATAGCTTCCAAATTGCATGACGCACTTCCCCCGGTGCTAGTCAAGGTATTGGACTTTTGTTTTTTCCGGTGCGTGGTTTTCCGGCCGGACGTGGTCGTGCATCATCACCAAATAGCTCTTGGTTGCTTTGACCGGGGACGTCTCCGGTTAAGTCAATCGGTGCCGGCGCGTCCCATTTTGGACACGCCTTCAAAATTAACCACGCATCCTCTTGAGCAAACGAAACACCTTTATGCTCGTGACGATTATTTGTCTAGCAGCCTCATATCATCCACTTGATTTTCACCACTTTTTGACAAACGTTTAGCACGTTTGCAAACCGCTAGAAACTTTTGGCAATTTGCGTTCAACGTATGCCACTTGCTTGTTAACATATCCTTGTTACAAACTTGAAATTTTTTCCGGTTGAACTCGTTCATAACCCGATACCAAAACGTGTTGGCCTTTTGAGAAACTCCAACATTCTTATCCTCGGAAACGCGCACGTAACACGTGGCAAGTAAAACTTCCTCTACCGATTTTCAACGTAACGTTGAACCACTCACGTCGGGATTTTTTTCATCAAACACCTCGGGTTCTTTGGCTTTTTTTGCCATACGTTTATCTCCACGTTTGTGTTTTCGTGGAGACGTAGCTTTGGGGTCCACAGAAGCCGCTTGTGAGGATTGGGTTTGTGGTGTTGGCGGTGTTTGTTGCTCGGTTTGATTTTGCTGGAAATTTTGTTGCCACATGAACATCAATTGTTGTTGTTGTTCAGGTGTCAAATTAAGTGGGTTAGGATTTGAAGAAGACCCGACGATCAAGTTAGTGAAAACATTTCCAAAACCCATTAAGTTAAAAAAAAACTTAGATCGGCACGTCCGACGTTATTATCATTTAAAAAAAAAATCGTGTGTTCGAAATATGAGTATATGAGTGGTTTTTTTTGGTGAGGATAGAATTATAGGGTATGGGTATTTATAAGGTTTAAAAAAAAATTGAAAAGTTTTTTTTTACAAAAATAGCCGTTAGTTTCAAACGTTTATTTTATTTTATTTTATTTTATTATTTGTTAGCACGTTACAACGTGCGTTGTGCTAGCAACGTAGAGCTCAACGCTCCATCAACGCAAGCGAGCTCGGATTGGTATTAACACCATAACGGCGTTGTTTTGCTTCCCGCTAGGACGAATGGGCGTTAGTACGTTACCACTCCCTTGGCTCTAAGTCATTGATGTTTGAATAAATCTACTATACATGGAATCTCTATTCAAACTTTGTCTATTTTTCTACTTAAAAAGGAAAATAGAAAAACAGTTGTTCATAACGAGGTTATGAGCTGCTTATTTCATGTTAGTTATTTGATATTTTAAAATGATTTTTTACTTTCACATTTAACTTAAAACTTTTTATAAATGAACTTGATTGAAAATTTATATTAATATTATTAGTTTTACAAATATATTGGTTTTTTTTTTTTTTTTATAAAATAAGCAAATCCAAACAATAGTTCCGCAAGTACTTTTTTCATAAATACTTAATTATTTTTAAGCATAAACACAAGTTGGAAAAAATAAACAATCTCAAACACCCGCTTATCTTTGGTCTTTATAAACAAATCTTTATCAAATTGGCTTAATACTCCCATCATGATAAGGTGTGTTCATGGAAATGCAAAGAGGTCATGATGTTTTCTCTATTCTTCTTTGTCTCCATTCTACATTTTGTCAATATTTATTTATTTTTTCCTTTTACCGTCTGCACGTACATTCAAGTATCTTAAAGATTAGCTCCACGTGTTAACATATAACAAAGTTGTTTGATGAGAAACTCAACAATGTTGGTAAACAAAGTTGATCAACTTACCTTTTAAAGCAAAAGGCATTTGACCTAATATTATGCCATAATAAAGAAAAAGTTGTGGACTCAAAGTCTCTAGTGAAACATGTGTGATATTTTAAGTGGTATAGCTTTGTGAATGATTCTTCTTGAAAGCCAAAAGACAAATATTATTATGCTTTATCGTTATGCTCAAACAACACAGGTTCATATTTTGTGCCAAGTGTTAATATAGAAAAGGTCCAAACCAATCGACAATGAACATATATGGAAAATGGAAACTAGTATCGTCCACGGGTAGATACTTGGATAAGATAGATTAAGATGATCAGTTCCAAAACAAATAATGGTCTACTCAACGTTTTACTCATAATCTATTTTGCTCAATCCTTATTTAGCTTACGTACGCCATTAGAGCGATCCTGAAAGAGTGGTGATGGGATGTTGCATCTATACTAAATTCAAAATTCGAATGTCGGTGATTATTTGAGCTGTATTTATATAGCTTCTCGCTAAAAGTTTTTTTATGACTATAAACTGATACGGGTAATTGTGAGCTGATAATCGATAGACGAAGATGATAGCTGTATTTATTTATTTATTTTTATTTTTTTAAATGTTTATGTGTTTGATAAAATAGCTGTAGATGTAATCATAAAGTGTAAAATGACCATAAAACACATTCACATATATAATTTGAATCAAATAAAAAGTTATTATTCATCGGTAATAGGATGCATGAGTCATCAAGTTTTTGACTTGATGGCTACAAACATTTCACATTCATATAATGATATCATATGTAATTTGGATGATGTTGGAATTATACAAAGTCAAAGATGTTACATGTCGATCTCTCGAATCATATTCTAAAATTATATAAACCATATATTGAGCTATTATGCTGTTTACTACAATCTCCATAATAACCTGCCATAGTTAAATATGAGTCAGTAATATTGTAAGTATTCTCGTATACATACATCTATATTATTTATATTAATAATATTTTCATCACACCAACAATATTCATTTTATTTTAACTGTAACACAATAATAACTGAATTTAAATGTGCATGCATATTTATTATTGAAAATAAAGCAACCTAAATTATACTCCGTATAAAATTAAGCATAAAGAAGTACCGGTTCAAGGAAAGTAAAAAAAGAAACATGCATGAGCATGTTAATGAATAATAGGGTTAAGTAATTTCAAGTCCAAATAGCTTTACAAAATTTTAAACGCTTAACTTAGTAGCTTTTTGTTTAGGAACTGAATGTTCAAAATTATAAAAGCTTTAAATATTGTGTTACCAAACAAAGCTTTTTATTTAATTAGTAAATAAATAAGTATCATTGTGCTGTGATTATAGTATTATACATATTTTTTCATGTTACTCTGGATAAAAATATATCAGCCACTTGCTAGTTGACCATGGTAAAAAGATTTACTTGTGGTTTTCTTGACAAGTATCACAAATTAAAGACATACGATAATACGAACATTCTGCACACATTCAACATGAAACAAATGAACCATATGTGAATCACAAATTCTATGTTTAATACAATTTAAGCAATGCACAGTGGTTTTAGTCATACTTTTCTCTCCACGAATACACCAAAAAGAACACCCAAGAAGTTGCGAGGAGAGTATCCCCGACAAGTTGCTTAGGCCAATCACGAGCCAAATCTTCGAGTCTCCTCTCAAAGTAAACTCTCCATAAAGCCATAGACAAGTGAAGTACAACACACCCTTTCGCGAAAAACCCTTGAAACTCTCTATCTTTAACAAAAGCAACCATAAAATATATAAACCCGATTCCACAAAGAAGCAACCCCACAAAGGAATACGAAGTCTCTAACAACAATTGATCATGTGGTGTAGAACCGGATAGTTTACGTGCTGTCTCAATACCATGGCCCAAAACCGATATCTCATTGAGGTAGAACATTATAAAACCGCCACAAGATATCGCGATGGACGAATGTAGAAGACATATTAAGAAGAACCCAGATGATTCCATAGGAGCTACAAATGGTTCAACTAATGATGGTTATCAACGTACGTTGCAGGTTATCAATGTTTTTACATGAAAAATGATGGTATGTTTTTCCTTCTTAATGTCGTATAGAACCGTGTTCATGCAAGATTAAATACATGAGGTGAAAAGATTTAGAAGGTTTATAAATTTGATGATAAGTGATAAACCCTAAATGTAGATTTGATATGATGTGATCTGATCTAAAATTGGGATTGGAGATTAAGAATTGGAAGTATCGATGCGAAGATGACGGGAAGAGAGTGTGTGTTGGAAGTGCATTGTAATTTGGGTAGGCAGTTTGTCGTTATATTATAATTTTCTATTTACCAACTTGCAATCTTTTGGTTGTTTCAATGTATCAATATGGGCATGAATATAAAGTCAAGATGTGAAATTACTAGGTATGTCGACATGGTTGGATTGGTGGTGACTTTGGTTTCACATCCTATACCATTAATCTATGTAATATCGATACAAAATTTGTATTAAACACATGAACATCCTCAGTTCCTCACTAGTCTGTGATATCATCTTATTTATTACTCTATTACTTTATGTTTTGCAAAACTAACGATAGCAAAAAGCAGTAGTAGATCGAAAGCAGTAATGTTTTTGTTTCAACGTTTTGTGTGTAGCATATATAAAAACTAACATTCAAACAAAATAAGAAACATACACGTTATTTATCAAACAACTTATGTTTCAAATGCTAAATGCTATCTATATCAAAACACTAAATAAATAGTTAGTAAAGTAGAAGCTTCTAAAACTATTAAAAAAAATACATTAGCTTGTAACAACTAAACAAAATTGTATTCTTGTCTTAATGGTTCGAGCTCCCATATTGGGCCTCTATACCCGGAAGGCCGGAATTTAAGACATGGCAACAGCTTTAATCTTCAGTTTTTCGAAGTTTAGAATAATACAACACCTGGGTATTATTAACCTTCGCTGGGTTACATAACCTTGTCAAAACATATGCTTTCTTATATGGTTTACTAGTTACATGGCCCGCCTAAATGAACGGGCTTAAATTATGGTAAATCAGTTATAAACATACCAACATAACTATCTTTTATATAATAAAACAAAACCCCACTTTTCCATTTTGAAAAACTCAACATTCCCTTATTATGTAATATTTTAATTATAATTTTTTATTATTAAAAATAATCATTTAAAAAGTTTAATCTTATCGTTAGTTGCATCTTATCTTTATCTTTTGGCGTTTATTTTCTACTTATGTAGTATATCAACAAAACAAATTTTTATAATTTTTTATTATTAAAGATAATCATTTAAAAAGTTTAATCCTATCGTTAGTTGCATCTTATCTTTATCTTTTGTGTTATCTTTTACTTATGTAGTATAACAACAAAACAAATTTAAAGATTAAATTATTTGTTTTTTAATAAATAAAAATATATCATTCAAAAAAATTTTTTAAAAAAAAAACGCGCGTGCGCGGGCATTATAACTATACTATCTAGCCAAAAGTTCTTTATAGATCCAACTTTTACCATAGAACCCATCAAGCAATCTTAGCCACTCATTTATTTTATCAAAATAAAAAAATAAACTTCCACCCTTTTTTTAAAACTTAAATATTTCGCAAACCGTAAATCGTCAAGCTACAAAAAAAATACCATCGCGACGAGAATTAAATTATCTTTCTATAGATATGCATTGTTATATACTTTCGACGAACTTTTTTTTCGATGAACTTTATTTTTTTCGTTCAGAAAAATCATATATGATTCGTAAGAATCATATATGATTCGATTTTAACAAATCATATATGATTCTTACGAATCATATATGATTCGTAAGAATCATATATGATTCGTAAGAATCGAATCATATATGATTTTTTACGAATCATATATGATTTTTACGAATCATATATGATTCTTTCTGGGCCGAAATTAAAAAAAAAGAAAAAAGTTCGTCGAAAAAAAAATCGTCGAAAGTATATAACAATGCATATCTATAGAAAGATCATTTAATTCTCGTCGCGATGGTATTTTTTTTGTAGCTTGAAGATTTACCGTTTGCAAGATATGTTGTTTTGAAAAAAAAGGTGGAAAATATAAATGGATGGCTATGATTGGTTGATGAGTTCTATGGCATGTATGGGTTCTTCATGGATCTCAACTCATACTATCTATAGTGTAAAAACAAACTTTTCTTGAAAGTGAAAAACTTAATTAATGTTTTGCCTAAATTATCCTTAATTAATTTATCTTTGCCAACTTTGTAAATACTAACTAATTCACGGTTTCTTGCAATTTCAAATTTCATTAACACTTGATCTATATATGGCAACTCTATAATACATGGTTTGTCAACTTATGAGATTATGGCAACTTAGGTTTTCATTCATGCATCTATAAAAGAAAACAGATGCATAATTAATTGTAATGCATCGTTATAAATAAGAGAAGGTAATTAAGTCAGGCATCATTAATTTGTTTTTGAAAGAAAACAAAAAACAACCATGCGTCTAAAAAGATTTATTGAACAATATCCTATACGCTTATTATGATGTAAATTTATGTTTTTTAATCCCAAAAATATTCAATCAGTAATGGTGAGAAAAATTAATAAATTGGTAATTACTAGACGACTACCTGTGTATAGCAACGAGATTTTAGAGCGACATACAATTATAATGATATTTTGGTTAAGTGTTTTGTGTAACCAAAATCTCAATAGAAAATTTCGGTGCTATGCACGGGTACTCGTATAGTTTATTGAATGTATTAAAAAAGAAAAAAAAAAATGTAAACTAAATGTGTATGAGGTGAGATCCGCTACACACTCAAATTCTTTAAAGAACAATCCCGCCCATCCTGGCCATCTGTTTCATCTTCATCCAACGGCTGAACAAATGCATCCAATTAAAACAGCAGGGGCAAAAAGGTAAAATTACAAAAACATAAAATAACTTATCACAACCTGTCATTTAAAGACACAGTAGCAAACACACATTCTCTCTCATCCATGTTGTCTTCTCCAAAGAATTTCGGTTAACCGGAAAACGTCTAAAATCATCAAAAAAACTTCCGATTAACTGTAAAACTTCTTGTTTAACAGTCAAATCACGGTAAAACTTCTGTTTAACCGTAAAAAAACACACCATAAAACAAAAAACAAAAAAAATATCAAAAAACTTCCGATTAAACCGTAGCATAACTGTGATTCTTTAAAAATGGTTGAAAATCAAAGATCAAAAATGTTGATTTTGATCTAACTTAGATCTATTTTTTGATCAGTTATACAATAAACAACAATCGATTTGTTAAAAAAATGGACAATTATCATTTAAACAAAGCAGGTTTAATTGTTGTTGCAGTTGTGGATGCTAAAAATCGTGTGGTGAATTCTCAAATCCAGGTTATGGATGAAGTTGTTGATGATCCAGATGTACACCATGTGTTTGATGAAATGCGTCTGTGATAATCACATGTGATTCTTAAGAAAAATCACATGTGATTCTGAAGCAAAATCACATGTGATTATGTAACAGGTAATTCATACGAGAGGTAACATCCATCTTATCGTTATCAATTCCATACTTGATGTAGTTGTTGTCGAGAGTACAAACTCTAAAAATGTCACTGGTCATTACCAAATCACATTGTAGAAGGTTAAAAAAAATTGCTATAGTTGGTTGGTTGGTTTGTTGGTTGGTTGGATGTGATGTTGGCTACCCTTTTACCTTGTGTGTCGATTGTCAAACAGTTTAGTGTTTGATAAACTGTGACTCATGTTTGATACTAGGGGTAAACGGGTACTGAAAAGTGTCATTTCACTTGCACGGTTTCACCCATCTTAGCGACAATGGTTACTCTGTTGAGGACCTTATAATTCAACTCAAGGAATGTGAAAATGTAGCAGAATAGGTAATTAACTTGTAATTTTAACAAGTGTATTAGCTGTTATCCTTTGTTAAAACAATCACTGTGATTTTGTGTATAAATCACATGTGATTTTGTGTATAAATCACATGTGAATTTGATATTAATCACATGTAATTCTAGCATAAGTATTAATTCTCTTTTCTTTTTTTGTTCTATAATAAGGTTCTGCACTTTTGCGTTCCCTTGAAGAAGGATCAGTGGAATGGAAGAATGGAAGAGAAATAGCACTTCAAGCTGGAGCTAAACCGAGAAAGAAATGTGGATGCTGCGGAGAGAAGACTAACGAGCACACACCAAGTCAACATGTCCGTTAAACCAAAAATTTCATTTCAAAACAATTAAAAACGGCTAAAACAAGTGGCTAATGCTTCTTGAATTTCATACTTTTTTTTTAATATTTGGGTTTTTCATTTCATTTGAACTTCTGTAAAAGTGTTATATGGATTTTAATTCGAATATATGGAATTATACTTGAATACTATTTTGTTTCATGTTCTAGCAGATTTGGTATTACACTGAATAAAATCACTTGTGATTCTACTCAAAATCACATGTGATTCATGTCAAAATCACATGTGATTCATCTCAAAATCACTTTTTTTAACATGTGTTTCGTGTCAAAAACTCATACGATTTTTATTACAAAATCACATGTGATTCATTTGAAAATAACATATGATTTTCTCATGAATCACATGTGATTTAGATGTAGAAGTTGCCCAAGCTACGATCATCGCTTATAATATTTACACAAATTAAGAAGACATATGTTAAAACTTTCAACAAAAGACCGATTAATAAACATACGAATTGTTCAAAGAACATTACATACTTCTAATAAAGTCATTACAAGTTGTCCAGAATACGATAAACAAACTACGATAATAAACATGTACTATCTTATTTTTAGCCCTCACTTCTTCGGATTCGCTCTCAGACTCAAAAACCTCTTTTTTCTTTCCATTCAAACTCTTTCATTTCACAGGCGGATGTACTATCTTACATTCAAACTCATTGTAAGCTTTTTTGGGTAGCGAGACTATAAATAACAATTTAAGCAGCTCAACTTCTGGTTCACCATCAAATGATATTTCAAAGTAGTCGATTTGTTGGCTTGGAAATTCAGATTGATATAGTATTCTCCATAATGAAAGACGACTTCTACTGTGCCGAGATGAAAATATAGATGAACTCCATTCAAGTACCATATATTCACAATATAAAATTGTTGTTCAACCATAAACTAATATACCATAAACAATTACATTTACTCCCCAGATTGTGTTTCGAAAACAGTTTTACTATATGAAAAAAAACAAAAATATGAATACCTAAAGACTTTACTTACATTAACATATAATATACAAAAGAATCACATGTGATTCAAACCTGAATCACTTGTGATTCAAAGTGAATCACATGTGATTTCTAAAACTTATGCTTAGACCGTACAACACTAGCCGAAGCCTTAAATCGTACAATATCATATTATCAGTCGTCGCCTTATCCTTCACAACAATACCAGTTTGAATCTTGTAAAAATTTCATCTTGTAAAACAAATCGACACCCTTTTCTGCTTACCTACATCCTTCTAACAATTTTAGTTTATGGCAGTTAAACTAAGAATCACATGTTTCAGCAACCACAACTGTGTCACAGGACAACATCTTTTGAATATATTCAAATAGAACGTTGACCCTCAACGACTCCTTATGACTTTCAGTGGATGTCCTCCGAGAACAAAAATCTTGGAAGTTAACCTTTGAGTATGACCTGCATAAAGAAACAATAAATACATTTTGAGTAATCATTTATAGATATATGTTTAAGAATCACATGTGATTTTACAGTCTAAAATATATACTCATCTTTGTTAAATCACGTTTGATTATCACATATGCATTTCATCAAACATATGGTGTGCATCAAAAATCATAACAACAAACAACCACAACAATTTCATCAAACACATGGTGTGCATCAAAAATCATAATAACAAACAACCACAACAACAATAATCTCAACACAGCAATCCAACAAAATCTCAAAAATCAAAATAACTAACTAATACAGTAACATATAAAAACACTACCTAAAACTGGGATGAAAGGTTAAAAACTTCTTTTTTAAGCACAAAGATTAAAACTTTGAGACTACTTACACCATTAACAATCTTGTTAATCTTCTTCTTCTTTTTAAGGTGGGTAGAAATGGATGATGGGGAATTAATAAGACCACCCACACTAGTAATGCAATAAAAATTGTTTAATTACCACTCGGTTTAACCATCACTGTACATCACAATGTTTGACAAGAATGAAGGGGGAAACCACCACTTCTAACATCGTCTTTTGACCATCACTGGGTTTTCATGATTATTGAGAGTTATTTTGATCACCGAGTGCAGTATGAAGACGAATCGAGCAACGGCCTATCTTGAGATTGTAAAATCTCAAATCGTTATTTTGGGGTTAGGGTTTTCAATTTGGGGGTTAGGTTTACAAAAGTTATTTTAGTGAGAGAGTGAATAGAGAGTGTGTGTGTGTGTGAGTGAGAGATGGAAATGAGGGGCGGATGAAATGAGGGATGGATGACATAAAGACAAACCTACCCCTCTTTGAAAAATAAATGTCTACTGACACACACAATTCAACCGTTGAATGCATAAAAAATGAACGGCTCAGATCGAGCGCTTTGTTCTTAGCTGCTAGGTGTTCTGCATTGATCTTTTCTCAAATGTGTATATGTAATGAAATATATAATTTTATGACTTATGAAAGTTGCACACAAAATGCAAGAATACAAGTCGCGCTCACGAGAATAATAAACCTCTTCTTGGTATCCTTCGGTTGCGGCTTAGAATAATAAACCTCGAAAATCATTGTTATCGCCGAACAGACATTATAATCCTTTATCAAACCTAGTATTGGTCATTAGCATTTCTTGCCACATCAAGGCTCAGCATAAGACACGTTGAAATTTTCATATAAAACCAAAATAAACAAATCAATTCCATATTTACCCAAATTAAACACCATAATGTCATATTTACTCAAAACATGCATTAACTCTATTGTACGTTATGTATTCAAAACTTGTATTTTGGGTCCATGTGACATTTTGATATTTAGACTGAGTATATATATGGAATTATCCCTAAAACAAAAAGGGGTTCTTTCACATTATTCGCAAAATAAAAGCCTTTGTCTTAAGACAATTTATATAAGATCTTTATTTGTCAAAGCTTGTATTCCATATTTCCATTAAACTGAATAGTGAACGTGTTTTCTTGTATTAAGAAACAGTGTAAAAGAGTAAAGAACACATGAAAATTTAATGAGTGCGTTGCAATTTTTACATTAGACTAAAAAAAAAAGAAAAAAAATAAAAAATAAAAAATAAATCTGTTAGTGGATTAGTTTATATTTAGGCCCGTCGTATTATTTTATTAGGCCTTGCTCATCTTATTATTATTTATATAGAAATAAGCAGATTACATATTAATAAATAAATCATATTTTACACTCTAACATGATATTACAACTTTTAAAGAAGAAGCTAATGTGTTTATAAAGTCCATAAACTAAAGAATATACGCTTATACGCAGGGACGGATCTGCAGCCAACATAGGGTATGCACGTGTATCCTTGTCATTCCTCTAGTAATGTGATTTTTTTTAGTGTTGAAACTTTTTTAGATCAAATTGCACTTACACGTTAGCCATTTTGGCCAACAACCGTTGGGTCCTTACTGTTTAGCACGAGAAACCAAACAACAAAATCATCCCAACACATCTCTTAATACCAATTTACATACAATATGGTAACAGTTGTAAGCATATATTTTTGGTAGAGAGTATTTGTTTTTGGTAGAGAATGTTGTGTAAATTAGTTAAAAACTTTATATAGTGTTTGAAAAGGTTATTTTGAATTAAAAAAAAATAAAATAAAAAATACTCCATTAAAATAAATAGGCCGTTTATCAACGGCAAGATTTTTTTTTCCCACTTTTACACACGCCAAATAACTGCTATTTGACTTCGCGGGGGAGGTATCGTGGCATGCGGTTGGTGGCGCCAAAAATGCATCCACGTTGGACTTGGCGGGAGTGCGTGTGATGGCATCGTTTGCTCTAATGGAAGGTTTGATCTCTTTCTTGGTTTTCCCGGATGCTTTATCTTTATATGATCAAAAGTGAAATGATATATGAAGGTGAAAGTCTTATGTGTACCATGATATCCACATTTATCTCAAAACATCACAAAAGTTTGAAAAGTAAATTAATAAAATAAAGCCATGCCCTTTTCAAATAATTACCAAAACCTTTTACTCCGTTACTTTCTACTCCATTAAAATGAATAGTATACATATTTTCTTGTGTTTGATAGTAAGAGAATATTAAGAAACAACGTAAAGAGTAAAGAACACATGAAAATATGTTCAACGAGTGCGATCTAAGGTAATTCTAATCTTACAGTGAACAATAAAAGAAAAAGAAAAAAGAAATTAAAATTAAGATATGTTAGCGGATTGGTTTATGTTTAGGCCCGTTGTTGTTTATTATTATTAGGCCTAGGTCATCTCATTATTATTTATACTGTATTAAGCAAATTATGTTAATAATTGAATCATAATTTACACTCTAACATTGTATCACAACGGGTGTTTCTTTTTCCTCTTAGCTAAGGATATGGACCCACTAAACATAATGAAATATTTTTTTTTCAGTGGGCCTACTAATTTCCACTAATTCATCTATATATGGAGGGTGTAAAATATGAGCTCCTCCCCATTAAGAGGAAGTAATAGACGTGGGGCCTACTCATTTCCTTAGATAAGAGGAAAAAAAACACCCCTTAGTCTTTTTTAATCGCCTCCCCCCACCAAAAAACCCAAACTGAATTCCTTCATCTCCCTCATCCGATTTTCCATTTTTCTCTTCAACATGACATGTCCAATTCCATTACCTCCGACATTATCTATCAGTGATAAAATTCTAGCCGTTTATAATATCACCTCTCTTGTCCTTGCTAAACTGGAAGTGGACCAATTAAATTATTCTTCTTGGTCTTATTATTTTAAGAACCTTTGTAAAGATTTTGAGGTTCTTAATCACATTAAGGGTGTATCTGCTAGTGGGGTTGGTGCTGCTCCTCTCACTGGTGACTTGTTAAAAGCAGACTCCATTGTGAGTTCTTGGATTTTCTTGACTTTCTCTAATGCTCTTTAAAAACGCATTGGTGTGGCAGATCCCAAAAGTGCTAAGGATGCTGAGGATCACATCGAGAACATCTTTCTTCATGCAAATAAATACACAAGACAAACGTTTTTAATTTTACAAGGCAACAATCTTTATAATATTTTTATCAAATTAAATCAATTTTTATATTTTTATTCGCAATACGAAAGTAATAAGCAAAAAGTAATAAATAATATACAAGCGTGTATACAATTTAAAATTTTCGTTAAAATTAATAATGTTAAAACCTCGCACACGCAATGTTTAACTACTAGTAGACTATATACAATATAATTGCATATTATCCGTTGGAAACATTCAACATATGGGTGAGTACAAAAAGCGATAAACCGAATCGAAACTGAAAAAACTGAAAAGGCTGAATCGAAAAAACCGTCCTAATAGACAAAACGATGGTGATGGTTTTGATTTTTATAAAAACCAAATGTTTGGAGCGGTTTTTTTATTTCACACGAAAAACCCAACTAAAGCCGCCCCGCCTCACCTTATATATAATTTTATTGGGATGATGTACTAAAAAGTGAAAACATTGTGATACCAAAGTACCATAAGAATATTTTCGTGATAAAAAAACTGTATAAGACTGTTTTTGTAAGGTGAGACACAAATCAAATGGATCAATTTCATAATTTAATTGAAAAGAAAAGGTTAAGCCCCACATATCACCTAGTCTGATTTCCGCAAAAGTTAGTTAAAGTGTCCATTTCGGTGATATTTTTTTGAACTATTCTGATATTTAATCAAGTGGGTGGTGTTATTTAAATTAAACTTTAGTTTATAATCTTACAAAAATAATAGTACAATGTTTAATTAGAATATTCGAATATATATGTTGTGTATATCCGAAACCAGTCAATAATCTTTAACTTATTGGCTACACTAAATTGTATCTAACCTGTTAACCTCACTCATGGTTCAGGTTAATAAAAATAAACAAGCAAACAAGTTGTTGGTTATTTAGGGTTTCCCAGATCAAGTTGTAGATAATCAATGGTACCGGATATTCTCTTGAAATCGTGTTATCACTTCCCAATAGAAACTATTCGACCCTCTGTCCGGGTTACACGAATATCTCTATGAGATAATACCAAGTTGTTTTCTTGTTTTAGGCACAAATCAAGAACTAAATCGTATTCAAGTGTTTAGGGTTTGTATGTTGTATATCCATGTAGTTATGTTATGACCTCTATTTATAATAGAGATTACTCAAACCCTAGCCCATGAAATTATGTATAATTAACGGCCCATTAATTATATCATAATAGTTTTCATAATAGCAGGAATCAGTGGTTAAAACGAGCAGTACAGTAGAACTGTTAGTATTAACACTACCAGCAGAAACGTAATGTAACACTACCGGCAGAAACTCTTAACACTACCAGCAGAAACACTAGCAGTAGAAAAACTCTGCATAACCACTATTGAGTCAGGGTATTCAGGCACCTAATGGATGTATACTCCGTACCTCCAAACCCATTACCAGGTGTGAATTGATCCCTCAAGTGCACTAAATTTTCCAACAATCCTCCCCAAATTTAGTTCACTTCCTTTGCATGAAAATTAAACACAAAACAAAACATATGCATAAATGAAAATATCTTAAAGATTGAATTCTCATCTTAGTATATTACACGTTCAAATATTCGAGAATCAGGGTGTTCCAAAGAATTGAACCCTTCAACCCATTTGAATACCTGAAGATAAAATACACATACATTTTCAAACACTTAAATACTCCTGACACTATACAAGCCATGTGTCCATATCCAATTCATAAATGTTGTAAAAGCTATAAGTCCAAAGCTTCCTGAAGCAGCAAAACTTCAACATTTACATAGGTGGTTCCTCTTTATTCATGCTCCTGCTTAGCACTTTTTCAAAGAAATTAACCATTGAGAAGTAAAGACTTCATCCTCCTTTTCCAGCAGGTTCTGAGCACAACCTTGGGATGACAATAAAACATGTGCTCTAGTCCACTAAATGTTCAGCTTTCCACATTGAACTCAGCCCCCAAGTTTCCTCAGGAGGGAGTTGGGTGTCTTAACATTCAGTAACTAAGTTGGACTTAAACCCATCCCTTTAGCAGACTTTAAAACCAAGTCTCTAGCTAAACTCTTCGTCAAGTGATCAGCTAAGTTTTGTTGAGATCTAACAAACTCTATAGATACCACCCCATTCATGATAAGCTCACGAATCATGCTATGCCTGACACCTAAGTGTCTAAACTTCCCATTCTACATCTAGCTATAAGCCTTTGCCAATGTAGCAGCATTATCACACCGGATGGAAATAGGTGCTATAGGTTTAGGCCACAATGGAATCTCAAGAAGCAAGTTTCTCAACCATTTAGCTTCTTTACCAACAGCCAAGGTTATAAATAGCGTGAAGCGTGGCGTAGCGGCATAGCCAAGCCTCAAGCTTTAGTGTGAGGCGTTGCGTTATAGCGTTTTTAAGGCGTGATTCAAAGCGGCAAAACATATTTATAAAGTTGTCAATATTAGTTAGCTACTAGGCTTAAAATTGAGTTATGGAGCTACTAAGCCCAAATAAATACTTGTAAATAAGCTCAGTCCAATAAATCTTTAAAAAAAAATAAAAATCTTAAAATCTTCAAAAAAAGGCGCCACGCTACGCGCTATACCGCGCTATATCACGCTATATGACGCTTTATTGCACACCACGCCTTGATAAGACGCTTTGGCATATTTCGTAACGTGGAGGCCACGCCTCACGCTATAGCGACGCTATGGCGCCGCTATAGCGCGCTATTTAGAACCATGCCAGCAGCTGCTAAAGCCACAAATTCAGATTCCATTGTTAAACTGGTGATGTAAGTTTGCTTCTTGGATGCCCAAGAAATTGCACCTCCACCAAGTAGGAATACCCAGCCACTAGTAGATGAATTATCTTCAGTGTTACTGATCCAACTTGCATCAGTGTATCCTTCTAATACTGAAGGATAACCAGTATATGAAAGACTATAATCCATAGTTCTCTTCAAATACTTAAATACCCTCTGAATTGCTTGCCAGTGATGAGCACTAGGATTACTAGTATATCTGCTCATTTTACCCACTGCAAAAGCAATTTCAGGTCTTGTACAAGTCATGGCATACATCAAGCAGTCAATCACCCTAGAATACTTAAGTTGAGATACAGCTTTGCCAGTATTAGGCATCAGCTTCTCACTTGTATCCATAAGAGTACTCACCGGAGTACAATCAAAGTAATTAAATTTCCTCAACACTTTCTCAATGTAATGAGACTGAGAAATAGAAATTTTGTTACTTTCATGTTTAATCCTTATCCCAAGGATAACATCAGCCTCCCCCATATCCTTCATGGAGAACTTTGATGACAAAAATGGCTTAGTCAGGTCAACCTGATTTTGGTCAGTGCCAAAGATCAACATGTCATCAACATGTCATCAACATATAGACAAATGATGACTCCTTTACCAGATTCATCAAATTTGCTATATACACATTTGTCAGCCTGGTTAAGTAAATAACCACTAGACAAAACCACTTCATCAAATTTTTGATGCCATTGTTTAGGTGCCTGTTTTAGTTCATAAAGAGACTTAATCAGTTACACACCTTGGTTTCATTGCCAGGCATGATGAAGCCTTAAGGTTGGTTCATGTAAACCTCCTCGTCTAAGTCACTATTCAAGAAAGCTATCTTCACATCCATCTGATGAATAATCAGATTGTGAATTGATGCCAAAGCAATCAACAATCTTATGGTACTGATACGAGCCACAGGGGCATAAGTATCAAAATAGTCTATTCCTAACTTTTGTTTAAAGCCCTGAATAACTAGTCTAGCCTTGAACTTTTCAACAGTTCCATCTACCTTCATTTTCCTTTTGAAAATCCATTTGCAACCTAGAGGTTTGCAACCAGGTGGTAAATCAGTCGACACCCAAGTGTTGTTGCCCATGATGGAGTCCATCTCATAATTTATTGCTTCTTTCCAGAAAGCAACATCTTAGGACTTCATTGCTTCTTCAAATGTTTTGGGATCATCCTCAACAATGAAGCAATAGGAGTATTGGTCAGAGACCTCATCCCTTGTTTCTTCAATCAAATATAATTGAAACTCAGGTCCAAATGACATTGGAGTCCTAACCCTTTTGCTTCTTCTGAGCTCAGGTTCAGGTTGTTGTTCCACAACCTCATCAGAAACCTCATCAGAGACTTCTGAAACACCAATATCATTGGTTCCATTTGGAATCCTTTGACTTGGTCTAGGGACTGATGAGAATCTATTCTCATCAAAAAGTGCATCCCTTGATTTAATTTTTGAGTTAATTGAAACAGACTCATTAGGTTCAATAAAATAGAACCTATATGCCTTGGAATGCTCAGCATATCCAACAAAGATGCATTCAATGCCTCTTTCACTCAAAGTTTTCAATTTTGGATCGGGAGTCTTATAACAGCCCTACAACCCCAAACCCTGAGAAAGTTCAGGTTGGGTTTCCTTTTAGTCCAGAGTTCATAAGGGGTTATCTTGTTCCTTTTATTGGAAACCCTATTTAATAAATAGCAAGCTGTTAACATAGCTTCACCCCAGAACCCTTGACACAGCCCTGAATAGGACAACATAAAATTAACCATCTCCTTAAGCACCCTGTTTTTCCTTTCAAAAACACCATTTTGCTGAGGAGTATAGGGAGTAGTTGTTTCATGGATTATACCAACAGACTGAAAATACAAAGTGTCCATGTATTCACCTCCCCTATCAGTCCTGAATCTTTTGATTAGGGATTCTTGTTGCAGTTCAACTTCAGTTTTAAATACTTTAAATTTATCTAATGCTTCATCCTTAGTATGTAACAAATAAACATAACAAAACCTAGAAGCATCATCAATAAAAGTCACAAAGTATTTCTTATTCCCCAAAGAGGGAGTAGCATGCAAATCACATAGATCACTATGAATNTAACAGCCCTACAACCCCAAACCCTGAGAAAGTTCAGGTTGGGTTTCCTTTTAGTCCAGAGTTCATAAGGGGTTATCTTGTTCCTTTTATTGGAAACCCTATTTAATAAATAGCAAGCTGTTAACATAGCTTCACCCCAGAACCCTTGACACAGCCCTGAATAGGACAACATAAAATTAACCATCTCCTTAAGCACCCTGTTTTTCCTTTCAAAAACACCATTTTGCTGAGGAGTATAGGGAGTAGTTGTTTCATGGATTATACCAACAGACTGAAAATACAAAGTGTCCATGTATTCACCTCCCCTATCAGTCCTGAATCTTTTGATTAGGGATTCTTGTTGCAGTTCAACTTCAGTTTTAAATACTTTAAATTTATCTAATGCTTCATCCTTAGTATGTAACAAATAAACATAACAAAACCTAGAAGCATCATCAATAAAAGTCACAAAGTATTTCTTATTCCCCAAAGAGGGAGTAGCATGTAAATCACATAGGTCACTATGAATCAGTTCCAACAGTTTAGTTTAACGTTTTACACTCTGAAAAGGTTTCTTAGTTATTTTGTTCATCATACAAGTTTTACACTTTTTAGTGTCCATATCAAAGGTTGGAATTAACCCATCCTTAGACATATCTTGCATCCTTTTATAGTGTACATGGCCAAGTCTAGCATGCCATAAGGTTGAATCATTTAGTTTAGAGGTTGACATAAAAGCTGAATTAGCAATATCATGAACAATATTAAGCCTGAACATTTGATTACACAAATAGCCAAAACCAATAAACACACCATGTTTAGATAAAACAAACTTATCAGATTCAATCACTTCTTTATAACCACAATTATTCAAAACACTACTAGAAACCAAGTTCTTTCTAATATTTGGAACATGTAAAACATTAAACAAAGAACCTAAGGGCCTCTGGTCTAGCGGTATGGAGGTTTTACCCTCCTAGGCAAGGTCTCAAGTTCGAGTCTTGTCTAGGGCGATAGGGGTTTCCTCCCACGTGCGTAAAGGGAAGGGTGTCATTGCCTTCTGGGCTGGACCTAACCTGGTTGTGTGGGCTCGCTACGCCTTCTGGGCTAGGGGCCATGTAGCCACAATTGCCGTTCAAAAAAAAAACATTAAACAAAGAAACAATCTTTCCAGAACTAAACTTTAAATCCACACATCCTCTTCCATGCACCAGGGCTGTTAACTCGTTTCCCATATGAAGAATAGAACCATCATTCAGTGACTCACAAGTCTTGAACCAACTTCTATCTTTACACACATGAATTATTGCTCCAGAGTCAACCCACCACGCAACATCATCATCCTGCACAAAGTACACATCAGATATATATGTAACATAATAAATCTCAAAAGACTTATTAAATATATTCTGAACTTTTAGTGAATTGGTATCACCATTCCCTGATCCACTTGTGCCTGATCCATTGGATTTATTGCCAATCTTAACACCTTTACAATCCTTCCTGAAGTGTCCAGGTTTCCCACACTTCCAACAATTCACCTTTGGTTTCTTGTTAAGATCAGATTTGGTGTTATCCTGATGCTTACGTTTTCCCTTGTTGTCATTGTAGCTGGAGGAGTTGTTATGCTCCACCATATTGACAACTGATGGACCAGTAGCATTGCTACTCTTTGGCTTGTCAATGTCTTCTGTTTTGAGTGATTCCTCAATGCGCAAATGACTGCCCAACTCAATAAGAGTTAACTCCTCCTTCTTATGTTTCAGCATATGCTTGAAATCTTTCCAAGAAGGAGGTAGTTTATCAATGATACAAGAGACTGAAATAGCCTCATCCATGTTCATCTTGTGTTGTGTGAATCGACTAAGTATACTAAGAAGTTCATTGTATTGTTCCATGACAGGTCTAGAATCGACCATTTTGTAATTGTTAAAATTACTTACAAGGAACTTCTTACTTGATGTATCCTCAGCCATATATTTGGCTTTCAAGGAATCACATAGTTCTTGAGAAGATTCAACATTCTGATAAATATCAAAAAGAGAATCAGACATACCATTGAGGATTAAACCCCTGCAGACATAATCATCATTCTCCCATTTGTTTCTTACCCTTATTTGTTCCACAGTAGCATCATCCCCATAATCTTCAGGAATAGCAGTAGTCAGAACATACACCACATTCATACTTGACAACAAGAAATGCATCTTCTTTTGCCATCTTCTGAAATCAACACCTTCAAACTTTTCCAACTTGGTAAAGTTAGCAGCCATTTGTCTCATAGCAGCAGCCATTGATTATCACTAAATAGTTTCTATTGACTGTTAGTTATTTAGGGTTTCCCAGATCAGGGTGTAGATAATCAATGGTACCGGATATTCACTTGAAATCGTGTTATCACTTTTCAGTAGAAACTATTCGACCCTATGCCTGGGTTACACGAATATCTCTATGGGATAAGACCAAGTGATGTTCTTGTTTTAGGCACAAATCAAGAACTAAATCGTATTCAAGTGTTTAAGGTTTGTATGTTGTATATCCATGCAGTTATGTTATGACATCTATTTATAATAGAGATTACTCAAACCCTAGCTCATGGAATTATGTATAATTAACGGCCCATTAATTATATCATAATAGTTCCATAATAGCATGAATCAGTGGATAAAACGAGCAGTACAGTAGAACTGTTAGTATTAACACTTCCAACAGAAACATAACACTACCAGCAGAAACTCTTAACACTACCAGTAGAAACACTAGCAGTAGAAAAACTCTGCATAACCATTATTGAGTCAGGGTATTCAGGGACCTAATGGGTGTACACTCTGTACCTCCAAACCCATTACCAGGTGTGAATTGATCTCTCAAATGCACTAAATTTTCCAACACAAGTTTATTGTTATTTATTTTTATTTATTTTTGATTTGATATACAGCTTATGGGTAAAACACGTAACATTTTAGTATGATCAAACGTGGTGTCACTCACAAGTTCGGTTGATCGACTAACGAATTTTCAACCCACTATAGTTAAATTCTTGGATAATGTATGAAAACCGAGTATCCAAGAAAGCATCACATGACACTAGGAATCCAAACGAATACACGGGTATGCTCTTTAGAAATAATTCCTTTTAAGTAGGTTGGTACCTTATATTTCGAATATTAACGGAAGCACTTCAAAAAGGCCTTTCAGCGACAATTTTAACGACAATAGATGTGTCACTAATCACCAAAAGTTTAAAGACTTAATAATATATCGCTAGTATTCGTTCATGCCACTTGTGTCGCCGCTTCATGCAGGTGTCACTGGTTATGTTGCTACGTGCATCGCTAAGTTTAGAAGGGTCGCTATTTTTTCATCGTTTTGTGGCTATCCATTAGGTATGTTGTCAAGTCTATAAAAACTTAGATGTCATGCGGTGACTTGTGACGCAATTGATAAACCGCAGCTGAAACTATGAAGGGTATTGATGTTTTAAATTCAGCGAATTTTTTAGCATGAATTTGTAGGCAAGTCACGACATAGTTATAGTAAGTGAGGCAACATAACTTGCAGCACAATTTGCGATTTTCACGAAGATGACGTTTTTAATGTGTCGCTATAAGTGTCGCAGTATTGCTAATTTTGATTACGGCGTTGCTAACTTTGTTACAAATGATTTTTCTAATAGTGAGATATTTAACTTGGGTGCAAGACTACAAGCTATCCGGATATAAAAAAATTGTCATCTTGTAGGAGCTTTTATATTTATAATTCACATAAAATTTTACTTCATCGCGATCAAAAAAAAAAGGTGTTACACCTTCAATTCAAAGGTTTTTACCACTCATGTTCTATGTAAATCGGTGTGAATTTGCATTGTTGGAAAGATACAAAAACTTAATCATTCCTGATAATGTGATGATGACAAACTAGTTAAATATATGCGAATAGAAAACAACTGGTACCAATAATACATGATCATGACAAATTAATTTTTTTTATATATAATAAACGCATTTTTAAACAATATATGGGTACACTTTTTTAAAGATAAAGCGCACTTTCTTTCTTATTCAACATATTAGTAGTTGGAAATTTAGTGCAATTAAAAGGTTCATGTCATACGGAGTATTTGGAAATGAGTTTCGAGGAAGGAAATATACATCCATTAAATTGAACCTTCTTGACTCAATTAATACACTCTGAACGGCTTTATCAGAGAGTAGTATCATTAGAGTGTTCAACCATTCAGTGAGAAAGCTAATCAGTGAGAGAACTTATTAATGATTATACTCATGAAGTAAGCTCTAATATCTTAATATCTTAAACATGGGATACATGTGTTAAACACCCGATGCTTACACTTCACCTCTAATTTGTTGCTTACCTTAGGATAAGCTTAATGACTTCCAAAACGCTTGACTTACTCTTGCACCTAAATTCATAACACATAAATAAATTAACACTTCTCAACTAGTCTTTGGGACAATATGAACAAGAGGGGTGGTTGGCTTGTTACTTCAAAACTAACCAAAATCTATTATTTCATGAAATCAAGATCTTTCTTTGATGTAGAACATCAACACTTGCTTACCCATGATTCTTATAGCATGAATTCTTACTTTCCTTTATTATTTCAAAAGCTTACAATTTTATGAAATATCATAATTTACCCATGAATCATTATAACCCATTATATAATCTCTTGGAATGATAATAAATCACACCCTAATCATGGGTTTAAGCTATAACATGAATTATAAAGATGTCTATAAATTCACACCTTTCTATAACTTCATTAAAGCACTAAATTCAGCTGATGCGGCGGTTGCAACACCTAGTTTTACAACCTCCTAGGCTGTGTATCTAATCGTTGCAATGTAGTATGGGTAAGGCTAAGAGGTTGATCGTTCTCTAGGGAAATGGTGAGGTATGCTCGAAGTGTATGATTAATGCATCTATGTGATAATCTTCATTTTATTTATGTCATGATTGATCAACTAAGTGCATAAGATGATCCTTTGGAAATTGTTTAGTGATATGATTTATTGGATTTCCATGCTTCCGCTTATTATTCATGTTTTATCTTCGTATTATCATGTTTAGTTGATCACGATTTCCAATAGAAATAAAACGAAGTTATGGGATGTATCTTTAGCTCAAGCCAAATTTGCTTATAATAGTGTGCTTCCTAGTTCAACAGGGTTTTCACCATTTGCAATTGTTTACAAGACTCCACCGAGTCAAATGGTGGATTTGGCTAATTTATCGAGCAAGAAGAATGTTCAAGCAAACAAGATGTTGGAAGAGGTTCAAGCTACTCATGAAGATGTTTGGGTTAAGATTGTTGAGTCAAATGCTAAATACAAGGCTGATGCGGATAAACATCTTCGAGCCAAGTTGTTTAAGAAATGTGATAAGGTAATGGTGTTTCTTCTAAAAGAGCGTTTTCCGGTAGGTACTTATAACGATCTTCAATAAAGAAATATGGCCCATACAAGATTCTTTGAAAGATCAATGACAATGCTTATGTGGTAGATTTATCAGATACCATATGAGTATTTTTAAAGACTTTTAATATTTTCGACATATGGGTTTCACCCCTAGGATGAAGTTGAAGATGAGAACTCGAGGAAGAGTTTTTCTAAGGTGAGGGGAATAATGATGACAAGATCGAGGAGTTGGCTAAAATACATGGAGAACTTAGTGCACGTCAAGAGGACTCAAATCAAGAAAACATGAACCAACATTCCTATCCTACCGCGTAAAGGACTTTCCTTGCATACACCGTAGAAGCTACATATTTACTTTTGTTTTGTCTTAGTTTTCTCTATGGCGTAAAGACATGTGTCTTACTACACCGTAGAGCTCTCGAATAAGTATTTATTCATGCGTCTTAGTGGTTACGTCTTAGAGGGAAACTCCTCCTTATGCTGTAGAGGGTTCGATAGTTGAAAATATCTTTATAATTTGAGTCGGTTTTTATCATGTTTAGGTTACTTTTTCATCAAGTTTTACTTCCCTTTAAATATATGGTTTAGGTTCATTGTTTAGGTATTCAGTTATCAATAATCTTTGACTTTAAGTCTTTAAATCCTTTGTGATTATGGTTTAATCTTTGTTAGAGTTTTATTCACTCTTTTGTTTTACGTCACGTCGATAAAAGTAGCTCGTGATGAAAGGTAGTTATTGTTGTAGTGTTAGAAAAAGAGTTTATAATTTTTCTTGTTCGTTTTATTGAGATGATGTTCTTATTGAAAAGTATAATTTACTTTAGCAAACTTATAAAACTACAAGGTCTAATATGAAAATTATTTTAACTATGTTTTCTTATATCTCTTGTTTTAGCTGTGTTTGTCTAGTTTGTGATAGCGCAGGGTTGAAGTTGTAACTTTGGGCTATATATACAGAAGAGACGAGCTAGGGTTTCACAATTGGTTTTGAAGCAGTCATTATTCTCTCTCACACTTACAAGTTTCTCTCAAAGATAACATCTGGGTTTCATAGTTTTTTGTTAGTTTGGTTTGTACAGATCAAGATCTACTTGATCTTGATATTGGTTTCTAGTTAAGTTCTTTGTATTGATCTGGGTTTGGGTTTAGAGTGTGAGTTATTGTAAGTAGCACCTAATAGAGGGACTACTAGTTTTTCATTGTATTGTACTTAGATTGCATCCGTGTTGGGGACAATCTTTCTGTGTTTATTGTTATAATAAAAGTATCACCAAGGGGTGGTTGGTTGGGTGATTAGATCTTGTGTTTTGGTACCATTTTTACATGGTATCAGAGTGAAGGTTCTGATCTGTTAGGGTTTTGTGGATCTTGGGTTGTATTCTTGGTTTAATCGAAGGTTTTTGGCATCAATTAGTTTTTTAGGGTTTTTTCTTGAAACCCTAAAATTTGGGGGTTTTTGGTTTTGGTTCGAATTAAGAGTAATTGGTACTGGTTTGTTGAAGAATTAACACTTAATTGTTGATTCTTGGTGGTTTTGACTTGAAACCCTAATTTTGGATTTTGGGGTTTCTTGAAAGATCTGGTGATCTGTGGTTCTGGGTTTGTGGGTCAATCATTCTAGACTAAGTGAATCTAGAATTGGTTGATTTGTCTTACGCTGCTATTCACCTCTGTAAGTGATCTTTTTCTCTTTTAGAACTAACTAGTCTTTAGTTTAGTGGGTGTAAACGGATTGGTTAACTTCTTGATCTGCCACTTTAGTGGTGTGAATACCTGCTCTGGCCAATCACAGTCTGCTGACTTGGGCTAGGTTAGTTCTGGGTGTGAGTATTGGTTGTGGTTTATTTTGTTTAATTTTAGTTGTTTGTTTGATTAGTTGTTGTTTTTTTGTTTAACTGCTTATTTGGATTGGTTTTTTTCTTGTTCCTGTTGATTGTTTGGTTGGTTTCTCCTGTCTTGCTTTGTTTATTGTCTTTTTGAGTTGTTTGTTTTTTGTCTTTTATCATGGCTATTATGATTAGTAGTTTGGATCAGAGTAACCCTCTGCATCTTCATCCTAATGACTCTAGTTGCTCTTCTGTGGTTAGTATTAAGTTGTCTGGTGTTGAAAATTATAGGGTGTGGTCTAGTGCTGTTAAGCTTGCTATGCAGATTAAGAATAAAATGGGTTTTCTTGATGGTAGTTGTGTTAAAACTGATTATGCTGCTAGTCCTTTGTTAGAGGCTCAATGGGATAGATGTAATGCTGTTGTTCTGAATTGGATTCTTACTTCTTTATCTCAAGATGTGTATCTTGGACATGTGTTTTCTGATAATGCTGCTAATGTGTGGAAAGAGTTAAAAGATACCTATGATAGGATTGATGGTTCTGTTGTTTTTAATCTGTTACAAAAGATTAACTCCTTTAAACAAGGTGGTTTACCTGTTTCTGAGTATTTTCATAAGTTGAGTTCTCTTTGGAGAGAGTTTGATATTCTTACTAAACTTCCTGATTGTGTGTGTGATGCTAGACTTGAACTAAATGATCATGCTAAGTTGATGAAATTGATGCAATTTTTGATGGGTCTTGATGACATTTATCAACCTATTGGAAGTAGTATTCTTACTAGGGAAGTCCTTCCTGAAGTTAAGGATGCTTTTGTTATCATTTCTAGGGAAGAATCTCATAGAGGGATTCCTACCACTTCTGTGAAAAATGATAAACCACAAGTGTCTGCTTTTGTTTCTAGACCTACTGGGAATAATGTTAATAGAAGAAATTCTAACAATAATTGGTCTGGTAATAATACTGGTAATAATTCTAATAGAGGAAATTATGACAGTTTGCTGTGTAAACATTGTGGTTTGAAAGGTCATACTATTGAAAGACGTTTTGAATTAATTGGTTATCCTCCTGGTTTTAAAAGAAATCCCAATCTTAAACCTGCAACTGGCTTTAATAATAACAAAAGTAATAATGTTGAGGTTAAAGGGGGATTTGGAAGTGATGTTAAGAATTCTGGTAGTGTTTCTTTTACTAATGAACAGGTCATGAAGTTGATGAATTTGTTGAATGATAAAACATGTTCTGCTGCTCATACTAGTATGGCAGGTAAAGAAACTTGCTCTTTCTTTAACTGCAATGTTTTTTTTAATCAACATTTTTATAAATTTTTTTGTGCTAAAATTAATATTAAGGGTGTTTCATATAATTTGGGTTGGATTATTGATTCAGGGGCTAATCAGCATATGACTAATAACACTGATAGAATGTTTGGTCTTATTGATATTTCTGACTTAAAATTAACTGTTGGACATCCTAATGGTACTTTAGCCAAAATTACTCATGTTGGTAATCTAAGACTTAATAGTAATGTGGTTTTGTTTGATGTGTTAGTGGTTCCTGAATATTGTGTTAGCTTATTGTCTGTTCATAAAATGATTAAAGATAGTAAGTTGACTGTGAGTTTTGATGAAACTACTTGCTATATTCAGGATTTGAAAAATCAGAGTGTTCTGGGGACTGGTAGTGAGTTTGGTGAATTATATATGTTTGATAAGAAGTGTGATCAGTCTCTTTCTGTTAATCAGAGTATGTTTTTTGTTTGCTATGTTTCTAGAGAAGTTTGGCATAATAGGTTGGGACATCCTGCTAATCAGGTTTTAAAATTGTTAAAAGGGTCTTTGAATTTAACTAATGTTGATCATGAAGGTCATTGTGAGGTTTGTCATAAGGCAAAACAAACAAGAGACTCTTTTCCTTTAAGTGAGAATAAATCTTTTGTTTTTGGTCAACTTATTAATCTTGATGTTTGGGGACCTTATAAAGTGGTTAGCAGGGAGGGTTTTAGGTATTTTTTGACCATTGTGGATGATTTTAGTAGATCTGTGTGGGTGTATATGCTTAAAACTAAAGATGAGGTTTTTGGAATGTTTGTGAGTTTTTATAATTTGGTGTTAACTCAATTTGATAAGAAAATTAAAGTGATAAGGTCTGATAATGGCACAGAGTTTCTAAATAACAAAATGTCAGATTTTGTAAATGCTATGGGTATTGTTCATCAAACTACTTGTGCATATACACCTCAGCAAAATAGTATTGCTGAAAGGAAACACAGACATCTGCTAAATGTTGCTAGAAGTCTTATGTTTCAGGGGGGATTCCCCTTGTTTATTGGCCTGAATGTGTTCTAACTGCTACTTATCTAATTAACAGGCTTCCTTCCTCTGTATTAAAGGGTCAGTCACCTTTTTCTTTGGTATATAATAGGGAACCTAATCTGTCACATCTTAGGAGTTTTGGATGTTTGTGTTTTGCTGCTATTATTAAAGGGTCAGATAAATTCTCTGAGAAATCTGAGAAGTGTGTTTTAATTGGATATGCCAGTGGAAAAAAGGCATATAAGCTTTTAAGTCTTGAAAACAGAAATGTTTTGTATTCTAGAGATCTCAAGTTTTATGAAACTATTTTTCCATATAAGATGCATAACAAAAATGAGTTAGATTCTGAATTTGAAATTTCAAGCTTAAACTTTTTTGACTTTGTTGAGTCTGAGTCAATGTCTAAAACCAAAACTCCTAGGGTCATTCCCAATGATGATAATATAGAGAAGGAAACTACATCTGTTGGTAGAGAGGGTAGGGTGAATCAATCAGATGATGTAGTAAACAATGACCAGAATAATAACCATGAACAGATACATTGTTCTGATAGTTTGTTGCCATCTGAGGATGATGAAAACCCTGCAACTCCTTTAGATGATAACACAAACTCTGAGGGAAATGTGGGTCTTAATTTTTCTGAAAATAATAGGTTCCAAAATGTTTTGCATAATCAAGTTGAGGAAGGGTCTGTTAGTTATAGAAGATCTTCAAGACCTTCTAAATTACCTGCTAAACTTAATGATTATGTGTTGAATACCAATGTTAGATATGGTTTACATAAATATGTTAATCATGCTGTGTTGAGTAGTGAAAACTGCTGTTTTGTTTCAAATCTTAATAAAGATGTTGAGCCTAGAAATTATGAAGAGGCAAAACATAATCCTAAGTGGAATTCTGCTATGAATGATGAAATCTGTGCTTTACATGAAAATGATACTTGGGAAGAAGTTGACTTACCTATAGGTAGAACACCAATAGGGATTAAATGGGTTTTAAAAATCAAATATAAATCTACTGGTGAAGTTGAAAGATATAAGGCTATACTTGTTGCTCAAGGTTGTGGGCAAAAAGAGGGTATTGACTATGATGAAACATTTAGTCCTGTGGTTAGAATGGGAACTGTAAGATGTCTGTTGATGAGACGAAAAATGTTACGTTTTTAGGGGTCGGTTTGAGTCCTAATTCGTATGTTTTTGGTTTGGATTTCACCCAAAGTCATTTATTTTCTCATTTTAGGTACTTTTGAAGGGAAAATCACAAAAGAAGCATTTTCGGAGTGAAAAAGTGCGGAAAACAACAAAAACTCAAAAGACCTTGAAGACTACAGAAGGTGACGCCGTCACACTCTACAAGGTGACGCCGTCAGGAACAAGTGAAGTCCAGAAGTGGAAAAAAGACTCGTGACGGGCCAGAGAGTTCGTAGTGCAATTTGGTGACGCCGTCAACCAAGGCCGTCAGATCTGGAACCAGCAATTATGACCACGTCAACCAAGGCCGTTAGGAAACCCTAATCGCCGAGCTGACGACGTCACCTATTGGGCTGACGCCGTCAGCCCGCGTTTTCTATATATATAGAACGATTTTTCTTTATTTGATATAACCTAGTGGAGTCTTGAGTCGAATTTTGGAGTGGAGAACTCTAGGGTTAAACCCTAGAACGTGTATTCCAGACCTTAGAGGGTATCCTAACCCCTCTAACTTGCATGTTTAATCCAAGATAAGTCTCTATTCATACAATATGTCTATGTGTTGTATGATTTATGCTTGTGCTTGTCTTTCTTTCAACATGCTAGGCTAATTTACTTTGTGTTTGCTTAGATCTAATGAAACCTAACTATTGATTATCATGTGATGTGTATGTTGTGATTGTATTTGGGTGAATGTTTCATCTACGTTAGACTAGAGAAAACTGGCTAATCTCCTATACGGTAACAAGCTTGAACGTCTTTAGAAACGTGAATCGTATGTTCGTTATCGATTTTAAGGTAGTATTTCATGCATAGGTTGCTATCGGTGAGCTCATGATAGGATGCTTGACGTATCGTCATAGAGTGAGGTAGGAACTTATAGAGTTAGGGAATTGAACGCACTCCCTACGACTTGTTAGGAATACACCCGTCATCCACGCAAACTCAACATACTAATTACATGGTAAAAGATAGTTAGGGAGTAATGAAATCTAAGTAAACACTATTCTCCACCACTGATTTTCTCTAAAACAAAAAAATACAAAAATATAAGTAGCTTAGAAGTAGATAACTTGGGGTTAGTTGACTAGCAACTAATTCCGCCCACTCCTTCAAAACCGATATTTTACTGCTTTCATAAAATATAAAAATACAAAAAGAATCTTCCTCCACCCTTAGACCTAGATTAGAGTAGCCTTTAGCCTAACGAACACTATTCCCTACGAGAGAACGATCAATCCCCCGGTACTTGCCACTACACTATACTACATCGGTCAGGTACACTGCCTGGTGGGGATTGCAAGCTTCTCGAGATCCCTCGAGAGGTAAAACGTAGTACGTGTTACAGTCCCGCACGCATCATCTGTTAAGTATTGATGTGAAATATAACTGGAATGTTTATCAAATGGATGTTAATAATGCTTTCTTGTATGGTGACCTTAATGAGGAAGTGTATATGCTTCCTCCACCTGGGTATCCTGCTAAGGATAACAAAGTTTGTAGATTAAAGAAAACTTTGTATGGGCTTAAACAAGCTCCTAGACAGTGGAATCAGAAACTGTCTGAAGCTTTATTTGAAACAGGATTTATTCAGTCTAAGAATGATCATTCTTTCTTTATAAAGAAAATTGGTCATGATGTTGTGTATTTGCTAGTGTATGTGGATGATATAGTCATCACTGGAAACAGTGAGAAAGAAATTGAAATTGTTAAAGAGTTTCTTAAAACCAAGTTTTAAAAACTAAAAATGGTTTGTGTTTAAACCAAAGGAAATACTGTCTAGAGTTGTTGCATGATTATGGTTTGCTTGCTTGTAAGCCTGTTATGACTCCTTTACCTGAAAATTATGTTCTGGCTTATAAAGAATCTGATGATGATATGTTACTAAAGAATTTTACTAGTTATCAAAAACTGGTAGGAAAGCTTATCTATCTTACTATGACCAGACCTGATATTTCATATGCTGTTCAATGCTTGAGTCAATTTATGCATGCTCCTTTACAGTCTCATATGAATCTTGGTTTAAGGGTTTTGAGATATTTGAAACTTGCTCCTGGAAGTGGTATTGGGTTTGATAAAACTCAAAGTGATCTTGGTGTGGTTGTGTACTCTGATTCTGATTGGGCTAAGTGTCCTTTGAGTAGAAAGTCTGTTTCTGGTTATTGTGTTTTTGTTAATGGTAATTTAGTATCTTGAAAAAGCAAGAAGCAGGCTACACTTTCTAGATCTTCTGCTGAAGCAGAATATAGAAGTATGGCTTCTGCAACTTGTGAAGTGATGTGGATATTAAAAGTTCTGGATGATTTGGGTGAAACTGGGTTGTTACCAGTTGAGTTGTGTTGTGATAACAAGTCATCTATTCAAATTGCTGCTAACCCTGTTATGCATGAGAAAACTAAACATTTTGATATTGATGTGCATTTGATAAGGGAAAAAGTTGCTTCAGGTTTGATTAAGACTGTACATGTTGACTCTAAAAGTCAAATTGCTGATATTTTGACTAAGGGTCTTGGTTCTGCACAACATAATGTTTTGGTTAAGAAAATTGGCATGTTGAACTTGTATGCTTTATAAGTTTGAGGAAGGGTATTGAAAAGTATAATTTACTTTAGCAAACTTATAAAACTACAAGGTCTAATATGAAAATTATTTTAACTATGTTTTCTTATATCTCTTGTTTTAGCTGTGTTTGTCTAGTTTGTGATAGTGCAGGGTTGAAGTTGTAACTTTGGGCTATATATACAGAAGAGACGAGCTAGGGTTTCACAATTGGTTTTGAAGCAGTCATTATTCTCTCTCACACTTACAAGTTTCTCTCAAAGATAACATCTGGGTTTCATAGTTTTTTGTTAGTTTGGTTTGTACAGATCAAGATCTACTTGATCTTGATATTGGTTTCTAGTTAAGTTCTTTGTATTGATCTAGGTTTTGGTTTAGAGTGTGAGTTATTGTAAGTAGCACCTAATAGAGGGACTACTAGTTTTTCATTGTATTGTACTTAGATTGCATCCGTGTTGGGGACAATCTTTCTGTGTTTATTGTTATAATAAAAGTATCATCAAGGGGTGGTTGATTGGGTGATTAGATCTTGTGTTTTGGTACCATTTTTACGGTTCTAAAAGGTGAAAACATTGTCATACCAAATACCATAAGGATATTTTCCTGATAAACCAAATTATATAGACAGTTTCATAAAATGAGACAAATCAAAGGGGACCATTTTCATAATTTAATAAAAAATAAATAAATAAATAAATAAAATAAAAAGGTTAAGCCCCACATATGACCTAGGGGGTGTTTCTTTTTTATTTAATGAGGAAAGATAGTGGAGCCCACTAATTTAATATTATTATTTTGTTAAAAGGGACCCACTTTTTCCACTAATTGGTCTATATCCCTAAGGCAAAAAATTTAAACTTCTTTCCAATAAGATGTTCATATAGGTGTGGGCTCTACACATCCTCTTAGCTAACAAAAAAAAGAAACGACCCCCTAGTCTGATTTCCGCAAGTTTAAATGGTCCGTTTTCGAACTTTATTCTGACATTTAATCAAGTGGGTGGTTTTATTTTAAATTAAACCTAGTTTATAATCTTACGAAATTAAAATAATAGTACCATGTTTAATTAGAATATTCAAATATATATGTTGTGCATATCCGAAGCAGTCAATAATCTTCATCTATTGGTTACGCAGACCTGTATCTAACCAATTAATCTCACTCATTGTGCAAGCTATAAAATAACCAAGCAAACAAGTTTAATTTCATATTGATTTGATATATATCGAGTTTAACGGTAAAACACGCAAACAAGTTTAATTTCTTAGTGACTTATATAGAGTTTAATGATAAAACATGTAACATTTGAGTATGATAAAACGTGGTGTTACTCACCGGTTCGGCTGATTGACAAACGAATTTTCAACCCATTAAATTAATTATAATTCTCATATAATGTATGACAATCGAGCATCCATGCAAGCATCACATGACATATGGGAATCCAAACGAAGACACAGGTATACTCTTATAGAAATGATTCTGTTTAAGTAAGTGGGTGCCTTAGATTTCACATATTATCTGAAGCACTACAAAAAGGCCTTTCAACGACAGTCTTCACGAAAATAGATGCCTTGTCGTTAATTACCACAAGTTTAATGACTTTTAATAATATATCACCTACTATTCCTTGTTGGTACTTGTGTCGCCGCTTCATACAAGTGTCACTGGTTATGTTGCTACGTGCATCACTAAGTTTAGAAGGGTCGCTATTTTTTCATCATTTTGTGGCTATCCATTAGGTATGTATGTGTCAAGTCTATAAAAACTTAGATGTCATGTGGTAACTTGTGACGCAATCGATCAACTGCAACAGAAACTATGGAGGGTATAAGGTATTCATGACTTAAATTCAGCGAATTTTTAGCGCGAATTTGTAGGCAAGTCACGGCATAGTTATATAGTAAGTGGGGCAACATAATTTGCAGCACAATTTGCGACTTGCACGAAGATGACGTTTCTATATCGCTATACATGTCGCAGTATTGCTAATTTTGATTACGGTGTTGCTAAATTTGTCACAAAGGACTTTTCTAATAGTGATATTTAACTTGGGTGCAAGACTACAAGCTATCCGGATATAAAAAATTTGTCATCTTGTAGTAACTTTATATTTAAACTTCACATAAGATTTTACTTCATCGCGATCCAATAAAAAAGTATTACACCTTCAATTTAGGTTTTTACCACTCAAGTTCTTTGTAAACCCGGTGTGAATTTGCGTTGTTGAAAAGATACAAAAACTGAATCATCAATCCTGAGAATGTGACGATGACAAACTAGTTAAATACATGCTAATAGAAAACAACTGGTACCAATAATATATAATTATGACAAATTTAAAAATTTTATATAATAAACGTATTTTTAAACAATATAGGGTACACTTTTTTAAGGATAAAGTGGTCCGCTTTCTTTCTTATTCAAGATATTATTTGATGGATATTTGAAATTGAGTTAGGTGCGAAATATACACCTATTAAACTGAACCTCCCAGACTCAAATAGTGGTTTTGTAAAAATCAGGTAGCTGATAAGTTCATTGAGTAGACTATGAACAAATTCATCATGCTGATGAGTTCAGTGAATTATACTCTTTAGTGAGTAGACTCTGAACGACCTCATTAAGGAGTAGTCTCATCAGATTATCCAACCATTTTGTGAGAAAGCTCATCTGTGAGAGAAATCATCAGTGAGTACACTCAGGGAGCAAGCTCATTCAGTGAGCAAGCTAATCAGGAGCAAACACGCAATGGATTTCCTATTAACTTGTAACAGTTTGATCTATTCAAGGGCAGCTTTAACTTCACCTTGATGATCATATTTAATTGGTCGTGTACCACTGTTACTGTTGCTATAATAGAAGAACATTATGAGGAGATTAATTGACCGATTAATTCGCATAATTCCATTGAATTAGTTTCTTCTCTATATAAGAGAAACAAATATGCATGGAAAAATATATAAAAACCTAAACACTCATAAGCGAAAGGGTTCTTATAGTTGTGCCTAAATCAAGAAGATAAACACTTTGAAATATGCGAAAGACATATTCGTGTAACCCATGCAAATAGGGTCGAATAATTTTTTTTGAAGAGTGGTTAAACGGTTCATTGTGATATTCGATTTGATTATATTTACCCTCTTTGTGTTATAAACCCTAACAATCAAAAGAAACTATTTTGTGATAATCAATGGCAGCTAAAATTAAGCATATGGTAGCTAATTTCTCCAAAACTGGATAAGTTTGAAGGAATGGATTTTAGGAGATGGCAAAAGAAGATGCATTTCTTCCTTTCCGGCATGAGTGTGGTGTATGTTCTTAGCACACCAATTCTAGAAGATGGTGGTGATGATGCTACTGAGGAACAGATCCCAAAGAGCAGCAAATGGGAGAAGATGATCATGTGTGTCATGGGTTCATCCTCAATGGTATGTCTGATAACCTTTTTGATATTTATCAAAACCAGGAATCTGCTAAAGAACTATGGGACCCGTTGGAAACTAAGTATATGTTAGAAAATGCTCCTAGTAAAAATTTCCAAGTGAGTAAGTTTAATAATTAGAAGATGGTCGATTCTAGACTGGCCATGGAACAATACGATGACTTCTTTGTATACGTCAATTCACATAAAAGAGAATAAACATGGACGAGGATATTTCAGTCCCTTGTGTCATTGATAAAATCCCTCCTTCTTGAAAATACTTCAAGCATACTTTAAATCATACAAAAAGAGGAGATAACTCTTGTTGAGTCAGGCAATCATTTGCATATTGAGGAATCACTCAGGGCTCAGGAAAGTTACAAGTCAGAGAGCAACAATGTTGAAGACATGTCTGTTGTCAATATTGTTGAACATAATAATTCCACCAGGTACAATGACAATAAGGGCAAACACAAACATCATGATAACGACATCTGATCCTAACAAGAAGTCCAAATTGATTTGTTGGAAGTGTGATAAAATTTGACACTTGAAACGGGATTTTCGATGTTAATATTGGTAATAGAAATACCAGTGGATCAGGCACAATCGGTTTAGGGAATGGTTCTAAAAACCACAAACTGTAAGGTTGTTGTAAGACACCTTGATGGAAAAATAAAAACTTTGGGTTATAGAGGTGTAGATGGCATGTTTAGTAGATATGCTTAGCATTCCAAATCATATATGTTATATTCTATTGAACCTATTGAATTTGTTTCAATTAACTCTATAGGGTTGCAATCATTGATAGGAATCGCTTCTCATCTATACCTAGACCAAATCATATAGTTCCAAGTAAAAGTGGAACCTGGTAAGGATAGTAAGGATAGTAATAAAGAATTTCTGAAAAGGCTGTTGATCAGCAACTTGAGCTTCTAAAAAGTACAAGGAATTGGAAACCAAAGTCCTTTTGACCAGAATTTCAATTATATTTAATTGAAAGAACAAGGGATGAGGTCTTTGACCAATACTCTTATTGCTTTAATGCTGAGGATGATCCTAAAATATTTGATGAAGCAATGAAGTCCCATGATATTGTTTTCTGGAAAGATGCAATCAATGATGAGGTGGATTCCATCATGGGTAACAACATTTAGGTGTTGGCTGATCTACCTCTTTGTTGAAAACCTTCGGGTTGCAATGGATCTTTAAAAATAAAGATGAAGGTAGATGAAACTATTAGAAATTTCAACGCTAGATTGGTCATGAAGGCTTTAGACAAAAGTTATGGATAAACTACTTTGATACATATAATTCAGTGACTCGTATCTCAACCATCAGGCTGCTCATTGCCATAGCTGTAATTCATAATCTGGTTATTCATCAGATGGATGTGAAAATAGCGTTCATGAATGGTTAATTAGATGAGGAGGTTTACATGAATCAACCTCAGAGCTTCATCATGCCAGGAAATGAAAGCAATGTGTGAAAACTTGTGAAATCCTTATATGAACCGAAACAAGCACCTAAGAAATGGCATCAAAAGTTTGATGAAGTGGTTTTGTCTAGTGGTTATCATTTAAACCAATCTGACAAATGTGTATATAGGAAATTGATGAATCTGGTAACGAGTCATCATTTGCTTATATGTTGATCACATGCTGATTTTTAGGACTGATTAAGTTAAGGTTGACTTAGCAAAAGATTTTTTGTCGTCAAAGTTCTCCATGAAAGTCAAGGGGGGGGGAGGGTAACGTTATCATTTGTATAAGGATAAAAAGTGAAAATAAAGGAATTTATATCTTTCAGTCTCATTATATTGAGAAGGTACTAAAGAAATTTACTTTCTTTGATTGTACTCCAGTGAGTACTTCCTATGGATACAAGTGAGAACTTGATGCCTAATAAAGGTTGAGTTGTATCTTAACTCGAGTATTCAAAAGTAATTGGCTGCTTAATGTATGCCATGACTTGTAAAGACCTGATATTTCATCGATGTGGGGAAACTAAGTAAATACGCTAGTAATCCCAGTAATCATCACTGGCAAGCAACTTGGCGGGTACTAAAGTATTTAAAGAAAACTATGGAATCCTTCAGTTTTGAGGGCTACACTAATGCAAGTTGGATCAATAAAGCTAAAGATAATTCTTCAACAAGTGGTTGGGTATTCTTGCATTGGGAGGTTCTATCTCATGGACTTTAAAGAAGCAAAGTTGCATCACAAGCTCAACAATGAAATCTGAATTTGTGGCTTTAGCTATTGATGGCATGGTTGTTAAGATCTCGATCCTAATCACAGGATCTTATGATTTTATGATACTATAAGGCAAAAATGATCCCGATTCTGCATAGGATCTTTGGGAGATAAGATCCTAATAGGATCTCGATGTTGACCATAGGATCTTAAGATTTCGATCGATACGATCTTACTTTCTCGAACCACAAGCTAAAAAACTACAAATTTATGTAATAGGTTTTGTAGATAATGAAAAACAATAGGCTATTTATTAAAAATGACACAATAGTAGGGTCTTAAGGCATGATCTGATCTTACGATCACGATCTTGCAAAGATGAAACTAATCTAGGTAGGATCTCGATCTTAAAAACCTTGGCTGATGGTAAAGAAATTGAATGGTTAAGAAAACTGATTCTTGAGATTCTATTGTGGCCTAAATCTATAACACCGTTTCTAACTGCTGTGATAGTTTTTCTACATTGGCAAAGGCTTATAACACCGTTTCTAACTATTGTGGCCTAAATAGGGTGCTTTCAATAGAGTTGGTAAGATCACAACAAAGTATGGCTGATCACTTGACAATTAGTTTGTTTAGAGACTTGGTTATAAATTATGTTAAAGGGATGAGTTTAAAGTCCACCTTAGTCTGTGATTGTTAAGACATCAAGGGATGAGTTTAAATTCCCTCTCATGAAATTTAGGAGCTGATTTCAACGTGAAAAGCTTAATACTCAGAAACTAGCCTACATGAATTTACATATCATCCTAAGGTATGTGCTTACACCTGTTGATGGTACGTTAGGTTGAAGTATAAATTCTTAGCAGCTCCTTTTTAAAAGTGCAATAGCAAGTGCATGAATGAAAGGAACTACCTATGTGAACGTGAAGTTTTGCCGCTTCAAGAAAGCTTTGGACTTTTTGCTTTGGATACATTAATTATGGATATGGACAGATGGCTTGTATAGTGTCTGGATAGCCTTAAAGTGTTTGAAAACCTGTGTGTATGTTATCTTTAGTTATTTAAATGGGTTGAAGGGTTCAATTCTTAGAACCCCCTAATTCTTGAATATTTGGAATGTATAATGTACTAAAATGGAATTCAATCTTCAAGATATTTTCATTTATGCATAAGTTTTGTTTTATTATTTAATCTCATGTAACGAAATTCTACTAATTTTGGGAGGATTGTTAGAAATTTAGTGCAATTGAGGGTTTAGGGCATACATGGAATGAGTTTGGAGGTACGGAGTGTACACCATCAAGTCATTGAACCTCCCTGACTCAAATAGTGGTGTTGTAGAAATCAAGTAGCGGATGAGTTAAGTGAGTTATATTCTTTAATGAGTAGACTATGAACGATCTCATCAGGCTGATGAGTTCAGCGAGTTATACTCTTTAGTGAGAAGACTCTAAAAGGCCTCATCAAGGAGTAGTTTTATATGAGGGTTCAACCCTTCAGTAAGAAAGCCCATCAATGAGAGAACTCAATGAGTATACTAAGAGAGCAAGCTTGTTCAGCGAGCAAGTTCATCAGCGAGCAAGCACGCTAGAACTGATTTCCTACTAACTTGTATCGGACTTGACCTATTCAATGGCAGCTTTAACTGCGTGTTAATGATCATATTTAATTGGTCATGTAACGATAATGAATGAATATTATGATGAGATTAATTGACCGATTAATTCTCATAATTTCATTGAATGAGTTTCCTCTCTATATAAGAGAAACAAATCTACATGGGAAAATATACGGAAACATTAACACACATGAGTGAATGGGTTCTTGTATTTGTGCATAAATCAAACACATAAACCCTTTGAATTATACTAAAGAGATATTCATTTAACCCAAACAAATATGATCAAATAATTTCTTTTTGAAAGTGATACACGATTTATTGTACTATCCGGTTTGATTATCTTTACTCTACTAATGTTATAAACCTCAACATTAGTTAATTGATATTATTCACTAAGGTGTCGACATATTTGTTTACCAATTTATGTAATCTAGATCTATCGCGAATGACGAATGCATATATATTTTATGGATGTTCAAATATACATAGTATTAGTTGTGTTACGTAATTTATATAACTAAAGTAAAGAGAGAAGACTAGAAAGTAGAAAAAAGATTGTTATAAACTACAAGTACAACAAACAAAAGAAACATGGTCCTAATAATATAAATGAAAAGTGAGTTCTTTACATAAAGAGAAGCTTAAAAAAAGGTTTAGGACCTAACTTTCAACGTATTCCATGCATGTTATGATAAACGAGGCAGGCAGAATTCGTGCTACGCACGGGCTGAGAATCTAATTGTTAATCGTGTATTCTTTCTGTATATTGGCGAGTTTATACTTAAGTATTGTTTGGTATGTTGTATGAAACGTTTTGACTTTCTTGTATAAAAATTTAAAAATGTTTGATGTTGTTTTGGTTTTGTGGTATTGTATTTTATAAATGGGCTTTTGGTTATTAAGTTGTGATGGCTTTGTTTTTTTTGGTCTATTACTTATTTGCATGATAAAAAAATGGATTTGTTTCTTTTGGTATATTACTTAGCCCTACAATACTTGTCCTTTAGATGGTTTTTGCATGGTAATATGAAGCACACGGGGTCTATCTAATTGGTTATAATTTAATGTGCGTTAAATATTTTCTTTATTAAGTTTGTGTAATAATGTATATATAATAATGCACATAAACTATATAAAAATCATTACAAACCTTTTTAGCTTCATCTCATTTTATTGTACAACTAATTTCATTGAAAATTAACATTGAAGTCTAACTAATATTAATAAATTTTATCAATAAACTCAATTCTAAATAGCTAACCAAATGAATATTAATTAACACACTATTAAGAATTTCTAAAACCTTTGGACTCCACTATTATGTCTTAAACTTAATTTTTTTAATTTAGAAATGGGTTCGAGCAAAAATTATGTACTTTTTCTTTTATATTCATTATTCAAGTTGCATGCATACATAAACTAATCACGCTAAAAAGTATCATTTAACAATTTCAATGTTGCTTTACATACATGCTCGTGCACATTTTCTTGAATCAATTCGCACATGTGAGCTACATCAATAGAAAACATACATAAATTACTTCTATATGAAAATGCATTAACATACATATATCTATATATATTGCATTAGGTTAAATCATCAATTATTCTTGCAACCTTTTCAACTTCATCTCAATCCATAACCGACTTTTAATTCTATNCTAATGAGTTCAGCGAGTTATACTCTTTAGTGAGAAGACTCTAAAAGGCCTCATCAAGGAGTAGTTTTATATGAGGGTTCAACCCTTCAGTAAGAAAGCCCATCAATGAGAGAACTCAATGAGTATACTTAGAAAGCAAGCTTGTTCAGCGAGCAAGTTCATCAGCGAGCAAGCACGCTAGAACTGATTTCCTACTAACTTGTATCAGACTTGACCTATTCAATGGCAGCTTTAACTGCGTGTTAATGATCATATTTAATTGGTCATGTAACGATAATGAATGAATATTATGATGAGATTAATTGACCGATTAATTCTCATAATTTCATTGAATGAGTTTCCTCTCTATATAAGAGAAACAAATCTACATGGGAAAATATACGGAAACATTAACACACATGAGTGAATGGGTTCTTGTATTTGTGCATAAATCAAACACATAAACCCTTTGAATTATACTAAAGAGATATTCAATTAATCCAAACAAATATGATCAAATAATTTCTTTTTGAAAGTGATACACGATTTATTGTGCTATCCGGTTTGATTATCTTTACTCTACTAATGTTATAAACCTCAACATTAGTTAATTGATATTATTCACTAAGGTGTCGACATATTTGTTTACCAATTTATGTAATCTAGATCTATCGCGAATGACGAATGCATATATATTTTATGGATGTTCAAATATACATAGTATTAGTTGTGTTACGTAATTTATATAACTAAAGTAAAGAGAGAAGACTAGAAAGTAGAAAAAAGATTGTTATAAACTACAAGTACAACAAACAAAAGAAACAAGGTCCTAATAATATAGGGGGTTGATAATTCCACATAGCAAATTATTACATACACATAAATATCATGCATAAGGACAAAAAATATTTTGTCCTTATGCATGATATTTATGTGTATGTAGTAATTTGCTATGTGACAATATCATTTGCCAATAATATAAATGAAAAGTGAGTTCTTTACATAAAGAGAAGCTTAAAAAAAGGTTTAGGACCTAACTTTCAACGTATTCCATGCATGTTATGATAAACGAGGCGGACAGAATCCGTGCTACGCACGGGCTGAGAATCTAATTGTTAATCGTGTATTCTTTCTGTATATTGGCGAGTTTATACTTAAGTATTGTTTGGTATGTTGTATGAAACGTTTTGACTTTCTTGTATAAAAATTTAAAAATGTTTGATGTTGTTTTGGTTTTGTAGTGTTGTATTTTATAAATGGGCTTTTGGTTATTAAGTTGTGATGGCTTTGTTTCTTTTGGCCTATTACTTATTTGCATGATAAAAAAATGGCTTTGTTTCTTTTGGTATATTACTTAGCCCTACAATACTTGTCCTTTAGATGGTTTTTGCATGGTAATATGAAGCACACGGGGTCTATCTAATTGGTTATAATTTAATATGCGTTAAATATTTTCTTTATTAAGTTTGTGTAATAATGTATATATAATAATGCTACATAAACTATATAAAAATCATTACAAACCTTTTTAGCTTCACCTCATTTTATTGTACAACTAATTTCATTGAAAATTAACATTGAAGTCTAACTAATATTAATAAATTTTATCAATAAAACCAATTCTAAATAGCTAACCAAATGAATATTAATTAACACACTATTAAGAATTTCTAAAACCTTTGGACTCCACTATTATGTCTTAAACTTAATTTTTTTAATTTACAAATGGGTTCGAGCAAAAATTATGTACTTTTTCTTTTATATTCATTATTCAAATTGCATGCATACATAAACTAATCACGCTAAAAAGTATCATTTAACCATTTAAATGTTGCTTTACATACATGCTCGTGCACATTTTCTTGAATCAATTCGCACATGTGAGCTACATCAATAGAAAACACACATAAATTACTTGTATATGAAAATGCATTAACATACATATATCTATATATATTGCATTAGGTTAAATCATCAATTATTCTTGTAACCTTTTCAACTTCATCTCAATCCATAACCGACTTTTAATTCTATATTAATTACTAAATATCATATGATCAATTCCGGCAAGCCTTGCACTTCCATCTCGATGTTGTATATACTTCACATTAAATGCACCGGTTTTGTTTTTCGATAAAAGTTTAAACTTTTGCTTATGTTTAAAACTCAACTTTTTTATTTGATATTATAATTTACAAACGACTTTAAGTCAAAATTATATATTTTTTCCTTTCTATTCGTTAGTCAATGTGATATTTTTAATATGTCGTATTTTGCTATTATGGCAAACTCATTTAATGGGCGTAAATATTGGTTTGTCACTAATGATTCTACCTATAGAAAAAGAAAACACTTTGCGATGCGCGGACCTTCTTCTTTTCAATAATAATTCAATTGCACACGATAAATTCATACTAATATTTCTCAAAGAGCATTCGAAAGCAACTACTTACATAAACTAATCATGCTAAAAAGTATCATTTAACCATTTAAATGTTGCTTTACATACATGCTCGTGCACATTTTCTTGAATCAATTCGCACATGTGAGCTACATCAATAGAAAACGCACATAAATTACTTGTATATGAAAATGCATTAATATAATACATATATCTATATATATGCTTATCTATAACAATCACCTAAAATATGTAAGAAACAAAGAAAATAGTTGGTATCCCAGTCTTTGGTTCCATTTATCTGAGCATGCATTATCTTGTGTGATTTTCATGGTACCTGCGTATGATAACTAAATTAAGTAAAAAAGAAGACCGAGTTAATTACAAAGATCTAAAAGATGTGTGAATCATCTCCAAAATGTTGCAAAAGAGAATTTACATACCGCTACCAACAATCAAAGATCTAAAAGATGTGTGAATCGTCTTCAAATGTACATACTAAATGTGATTTTAGCCGGTTTATATAGGCATGAATTAGGTTAAATCATTAATTATTCTTGCAACCTTTCGCAACCCTTGCACTTCATCTAACCGACTTTTAATTCTATACTAAATGCCATGTGATCAATTCGGGCAACCCTTGCACTTCATCTCCTTTCATGATTGTATAGTTATTATGAGGCTGCATTGAATTCCGAGCATTAGCTATCTTGTACTCTATGCAATCTTGATGTCTCCACATTAAATTTAGGGACTGAATCTTATGGTATTATAGATAAATAAAATTCAGTTTTCATTTCATTTTTAGCATTAAATTTTCGCTTAATGCCATGGAAAATCATGACGGCCCTGCATGTGATCGATCCCTTCATTACATTAGAATTTATAAATGAATGAAACGAGAAGGGTAGCGGTCCGCCGCGTTGCGGGCGGGCCTATTTTTTGGCGGAGGCGATTTTGCATAAATAAAGTATAATATTCAGTCGTTACACTATAGTTCAACAAATATGTTCGTAAGCCGAAAGTATGCTGAAAAGTTCATATCTTATCACACATTTGAGTATACTGTGTACATATTTATCAATAATTTCCAACTGTTGAGCACAATTACAGTACATGCTATACACAAAATCAAAGTGGCATTTTTAGTCAAAAAAAAAGAAAAAGAAAAAAGAAGAAACATGTGAAAAGAAACTGTCTCTAGGCATTGAGTAACAATATCTGTTTACAAAATTTAGAGTGATCATTCATTTTCAACACTCAAATATCAAATACAATTTGAGAATTATTTTACTGAGGGTAATAGGGTGTGAGGACCCGAATACATTCAAAGTTTTCACAGCAAAGAATGGGCAGATACAATAGTTGTTTCGTTGTCGTCGATCATATCTTGCGTTTATCTTTATCCAGTGAAGGGACAGTTTTTTCAGTGCATGAAACATGGCTGCCTAAGGAAGCTGCAGCTGTCGTTTGTGTTTCTTGTATACAGTTAAATGAAAGATGGACAGAATAAAAATTTAGAAAATGAAGGCATGTTTAAAGCATGACTTACTGTAATATAGAAGAAGGCAAAAGGAGTACACGGACCTATTTTCTGTTTAGGTGAGGTAGGTGTAAATGGCATGGATTGTTTTAATAAAAACTAAAAAGCATGATAAAGAAACCGGAATATTTGAGTAATAAACAAACGTGTTTAAGGGATATGACAGTGTGTTTTCGCAGGTAACTTGTGCTTTACATTGGCCCATCGTTTGTTGGCCAATCATCCTCACTTATACTCATCTTAATGATTCGTCACCATTGTTTTTTTTATACAGAAAAGACACACGTAAACCTACAATATTGCTAAACCCTCGGTTCAAACCGTACATTTTGATCGGCTCTTCATCCACAACAGAACACAATGGAGGGCTTGAAGCGAGGGTCCAGGAATATTCTAGGTTTATGTATGTCTTTTGTCTATAAGAAAACCAGGAAACGGATTATTAAGATGAGTATATGCGCGGATGCTTGGGCAGTAATCAATGGGCCAAACCAAGAGCCAAAAAAAAGGCTAATAAGCTGAATGATAATGCATTCATAGTAATACCATTTAGCATAAGCACGCACCTTTAAACATGGAGAATCAAATATGTTTTTTCTTGTCTTGTAGATACTACAGGATACCGGGAATGGCTGGAACATTACGGAATCTGCTGAAAACATGAACAAATAATAGGTTAGCTAAAATTGCATATCCATTTGGCTGTGCTTGTAATTGGAATTATCACCTTCCATATTCTCACCTTCAGTTCAACAAAAGGCCCTGATCAATAATAGAGTGTAACTTCCAAGGATAGATGGGAAACAAAAGAGGATAATGCGAAAAAGTAATCTGCACCAAATTACTTGACACACCATTCTCTTTTATTTCACATCTTTCCTTGGTAAAAAACACTGTACCACTGATCAGAGCCTTTTGTCGAACTGAATCTGCCAATATGCATAAAAAAGTTTAAGTATAGGATTTTTAAGATACTGTTAGTGCAAAGATAAGATACTCTTATCCCGAAAGAAGACGTGGAGCTAAATCTATTAGTGTAATCTATAAATGAAAGCGTTGGAAAGTATACATGCACCACGGTTACATGAAACACATAAACCAGGGATTTCTTTACAGCTGCACGTACCTTGGTCCTGCATCAAAAAAATTTGAAATTAGGGTAGCATTTTAGCCTACCTTATGAAAAAGATTATAATTAGTTTCATGAACTGTAAAACCGCCGGTGTACCTGAATAAGGGAATTAGTCATTGTATCTGGCTATGTGCATCACCAGCATGGGTAACGGTTTTCCTAACACATTACTAAGCGAAGGACAAAGACAATTCAAGGATACCTGGTTCATTAACAAACAGCAATACCTAAACAGTGCTCTGGACTGGCCTGGGGGGCTATGGATCTTGGCCAATATCTGGGCCCATTCTCAAGCAACGTATCCGCGTTAAGAACGTCACACCTAACATCCTTGAACATGGATACGTTGCTTGAGAATTGGCAGAACCGTGGTTGATTCCTTCAGATGGAAGCGAAGTTACACAATGCGCATAAGCATGACGCTAACCTGTGTTCGAAAGTTTTTTTTTAGTTGTCCAAAGTAGATGAATTCGCTAAACGGAATGAAATGAACCGCTTAACTAACCGACTCAATAAACCTATTGAAAGCAACCAAGACAATACTGAACGGATAAAAAAATTACCTGATAAGTTGCATATCGTCATAGTCCCCTCTCAAACCACTATCTTCATTTACAAACAGTGAGTTATTTTTAAGCCCAAAATCCACACCACGAAACCAATCTTTTCTTTGAAACTCGCATGTGATTACACAAAACAACAAAGACTATGTGATTAAAGCATCCTTCCACAAAGAAGCATATGGATGATACAGAAAGGCATTGAATCGAACAAAGTAATAAACATATGGATAATACACACGACACATCAAGCAACGGAATATACATGGTACATGAATATACATGGATAAATGGACTTACTCTATGGTGCAGATTCATGATAGTACATGGATAAATGTTGCAGATTCTTGTGTGGTATG
>LBNU01003622.1:34638-76242 GCA_014162995.1 Artemisia annua | reverse complement strand
TTAATAGCGTTTTTGTATTTTATTTTCATCCTTTTTTATATTTCTGTTTGTCAATTCGTGGGATAGAGCATGTCCTACGACTCTTTTGCCATCATACTCTTCTTTGGTAATTTACGGGGAAGTACGGTGAATTTGGGATTACAAGTTATCATGTACATCTCATTAAACTTGTAACACAATTTTTTTGAACACTATACATTCCATAAAATTCATGATTTTTGACATTATTTCACATTAGACAGGAAAAATCTACATAGTTTACGACACAAGTGAGGTTCTACCAGTGTTGTGGAGAATACACGCAAAAAAAGATGGTTTTTTTTTTTTTTTTTTTTTTTTTTTTTTTTTTTTTTTAAGTATGGTTCAGTGAAATGTGAATGAATAGTCTATAACTGAAATGTTGCTTTCTTGAGCCCTTTCTGTGGTAAAAACTAAAAAGTATCTTGCGTGGTGTGTAAAATTTGCAACAAAAGAAAACGATTGTACACTAGGACATAGTCGTACGTGGGGGCATGGAGGTAGGGCAATCAGGTATGGGGTTAAGGGTAAAGTAGTCATTTTTTATGTCCATAACTGAATTGCATTTTCTGGTTTCTACTTTGTTATTTTGTGGTCAGAAATATGCTGAATAATATATGTGTGTACATTTAAGCATGATGCAGAGAAGAGTAGCGTGGGGCATGTAACAGGGGTATAATGGCCATTTCAATTTGTTCTTGACTTCACCTTTGTAACTTTGTGGTGAAAAATATAAAGTTTTGTACTAGTATATTGGTAGTAGTATCTTTTAGTATAGTACAGCGAAAACTTTTGAAACAATTTGTTAAGTGTACTTTGTGAAAAAAGGATATATATACATTTGGTTGTACATAGAGAATAGAGATATAAGTATATAACGGTTTATTTATGTTCTCTAGTTTTGTGTGTACGTGACCTTTTTGTTTACTTGGACTTTTTATCAGTACAAAGAAGTCTATTTTTAGAGGCGACTTTTAAATAATATAATTCATATATATGTATTTAAGCATCGACACGATTTTGTAACGAGTTGTCTGGTTGGCTGAACACGATCTTTCTTTTGCATGCATTGATTTTAAATGGTGAGACAAACATTAAATGAAAAATATATAAAAATAATGTATGAGGTCTCCTTGAACAACCCATGTATCCATATAAGACATTGATCGATCAAACGTACACATAGTTGGCAAAGACAACAGGTGCTAGTCAAATGATCGACTGCCTTGTAGCTTGTAATCGGTCGAGGCAGATAATAATCAGAGATTAATTAGTGTACAATTTTTGTATAAAGATTTTGAAGTTATATGTATGACATGTTGATACGATCATAGAATTGTTCATATATGATAGAAACACTAAAACAGTTGTTCAAATAACTTAAACCGAGTTTTGACCTAGTTAACTCTAAGTTTTGACAGATTACAGTTTAATCAATTTTTGACATTGCAGTGAGTAAACGGCGATTAATTAGTCATTGACTTTCTAGCAACTAATCGTCGATTACTCGGCCTTGTAACTCGTGTTTTATGAATGAACACATGTGGACCGCAATAGATCAAGAAAAACAAAAATATGACTTAGGTGATCTAGTGTTGTTTCTCTAATCGCAAATAAACTTGTATCAGAAACACAAACCAAATAACAGGCGCTAGATACAACCGACCCATCGAGGACAAGAAATATCCCCCACCATGATTTACTTCCTTCAACAATTCATATTAGACCGGATGTAGTAATTACTACATCTGCCTCTATCACCTCAGCAATTTAATCCTTTCACTAAATCAACCACCAAACAAGTGTAGTATTGAGTACCAAACCAACTACACAAACATACCTCATTCAAAAACAAATATGCCACACAATGACTCATAGACGCGCACACACACGAAAGAAAGCAAAAATAGTCTGCAGGTAGTAAATAAGACCAAACCACCTTCAGAAGTAGTCGAACGGAAGCGCTGAAATCGGCAACCAATATCAAGGTGGTGCCATGTAGGCAACCACACATGACCGCGGTGCCTTATTACATGCGGTCTCAGACACTGCAATCAATTAAGCCTCACGTAACAAACACCAAAACCAACATGTGGGGAATTAGCTTCGATAATAAGTAGTTTAAACTTCTTTTCAACTAATTGAAGCAACAATACTCAATTTTTATATAACAAAAGAATATATTTAACCTCCACCTCTAGCTAATTACATATATTTAAAAAAAAAAAAAAAAAAAAAAAAAAAAAAAAAAAAAACAACTTTGCATGTTGATTAACAATATTTTCAAGGGTATTTAACTACTTGGTAAAATACATACTCTTTTTTACTTCTGTAAGCTCATTTATGTTAGCTTGAACTAATAATGGCTTATAGCTTATAAAAGCTTTTATAAACTTGCATAGCAAACAAAACTTATTTAATAAACTCAAACTCTTATCAACTCCCACAAAATACGAGATTTTATGTATACTTAGTTGTATCCTTTAGTTTAGCTATAGTGTTCAACTATAGGTTTTTTTTTGGGTAAAGGGCAGTAATCCTGCACCCTGGTAAATATATTAACCAAAAAACTTTTAAGTACAATGGATATGGGTGAAGTCCCACATCTCAGCCCGTTACATAGGCTAAAAGCTTACATAACAAGATATTTCCTAATTTCTAAAAACTAGAAATCAAACCACAACTCAATGATAACAAGAACAACGAAATGAATTATTTCCTAGGGCCTTGAAGCTTGGTACCATACATGGCATTAAAAGCATCCAAATTACCGGGAAGATCATACACCTGGTTCGCATAATCATCATAGTCATCATACTCTTGTTCAAACTCTTTCCCCCCACCAAAAAGATTAGCAGACTCATCAAATGGGTTGGCAACCTCGTCTTCAGAATTAGACACCACAATTTTTCCCACCTTTGAAAATGGGTTTCCCCTCTTAATGGCAGAGGTCGACGGGATAGGATGACCATTATCATCCACAAGAGTTGCTCTACCATCAATAAGTAACTTTTCAAGCTTTCCAATTTTTTCAACAATAGGAGTAGAACCCTTACTCAAATCTTCCTCATTAACTTCCATAGTATTACCTGTCTTATTAGAATCATCCTTATTAACTTCAGTTGTACTAGCTGTCTTACTAGACTTATCCGCATTAACTTCCATTGAACTACCAGCATCCACATCCTTGTTGTTATCATTAGACGGAGTACCAAAAGCATCCGCATCATCAATATTAAGGGCATCAAACTGATTAGATGTAGAAATCTTCGTGCCACTCGTACTAGGCACATCAGAAGTCCTCTTCTTAGTGCCATCCACCTTCTTAGGTTCAGTTGGAATCTTCCTGGGTTGATACTGAAACTGCTTACCCACAACTGGTTTAGTAAACCCTCTATTACCCTGAGTTGTAGAACCACCTTGCTTACCTTTCTTTCTATTATTGACATTCATGAAACCATCATTAATAGGCTTAGTAGATTGAACTGGAGGTGTAACGACTTTAGGACAATCACTCAGAGTATGACCAAAGATCTTACAGTTATCACACCGAGGTGGTTTTCATTCGTACTCAACCCGAATCTTCTCAATAGTCGAACCCGAACCATCAAGTAATGGTATCTCCACAGTGAGGCTATCCCGAAGCACCTCATCCGACTTCACTTCAATCATGCATCTAGCAAAACTACTACGGCCCCACGATTCCTTGCACACTTGGCTTGTAAAAGCATCTAACCTTAAGAGCGGATCTACATGTGAGTCCTTCTTGTGAAAATTTTTGGTTTCTCGAAAGAGCTACACCTGTTAGTAGAGAAAAAAGTTTGTGAGTTTTGTTGTTGAAAAGAAAATAAAGAAGGAGAGTGGAAGAGGACGATCAAAATGTTTTCTACATATTTGTCCTTTAGCCAATTTTCTTTGTCTTTTTTTAATTCATAGATGTAAAGAGCAACCGGCAGGGCCACAAGGGATTAAGGGGTCTTTGAATTTGTTTATGTAGTTTTTCTATTAAATTTTTAGAAATTTTATTAGTTTGATTTTGTAAAAAGCTTTAGTAATAAAAATGTCGCAAACTTTTGAATTTATTTATGATTTAAAAGATTATTGTTATTTATATCTATGTTTAAGTTACTTAGATCCGAGAACTAAAACCTCAAAAACTAGTTTTATCTTAATAAATGAAAAACTAAACTAAGAACTATTCGAAAAGCAAAACGAATAAAAAATCGTGCCACATACAATCGAAAATCCTTTAAAGGGGTTTGTTATAAATATAAGATGAATAGCAAATTTTTTATAATTGATATTAAAGGAAAATATATTTATAATATTATTCATTGACAACGATGATTAAATCTTGATTAGAGATGGATCTATATTTGTATGTGCATCTAAAATGTGTGATTGTGGTTACTTCTTATCTTTATCATTTAATCAATCTTCTTATTTGATCCTAACTATATATCTTAACTATATATAAAGAGAAAATGGTCAAAGTAGAAAATGTGGAATGTTGAAAAGTCAAATGTGAGAGAAAAAGTAAATGTTGAAAAGCTATAAACACAAAAAGCTAAAAACAAAACACAAAATATGTTTCTTCATAATCTCAAAAAACACACGCAATAACTTCACCACCATCCCCACCACCGACACCACAAATCCACCACCATCACCGACCTCAACACCACACGACCCCACCACCACGCGACCCTGCCACCACCGAACGCCACGCCACCGCTTTCTGCCGCCATAGATCTATCGACAACCTAACCACCATAGAACACCACCAAGAGGTTTTTTATTTGTAGATATATAGATTTTATTTGCATATCTATAGGTTTTTGGTATAGATCTATGTATATTAACATTTTGGATGTTTTTTTGTCGTCGCCTACAGCTGCTTGTCGCCGCCGCTATCTCGTTGGAAAAAATTTTCGCAACTGCTACCACCGTAATTAGTGCTGTCGCCGCCAGAAATAGAGTTTATTTTATAAGTATGTTTAAATTTGACTGTTCAGGTTCCAAGCAAATACTCCCGCCACCGCTTTACCGGAATCTGCTATTAGAGTGTTGTTTGTTTGTATAAACTTCTGTACAAATTTATTTTATTGTTTGTGTTATAATTCCTTTATAATAATTTGTTGTTTATTTATTTTTCTTGATATGAGGCGTTTTTTTATTTGTTTGCTCGCATAAGATTAAAGTTAGAAGAATCAAAAGTGTTTAAAATGGTTGATGCTTCGGTTGTATAGAAAAACAAACAAAGAAATGCGTTATTCATGAGAGATACGACTATTTTTGTTATTGTAGTTGGAGTGTTTCAATAACACATGAAAATATTAGTTAAAATTTTTGAAAATATTAGTGTAAGTGAGGGATATTAGTAGGACGACCGTGGAGAAGAATCCCACTACGAATATGTGGGTGTTGCCTCCTTTTGGTTTACACGTGTGTAAGGTGAATTGTGGTTCGACACCACCTGTTGTGAAGTTCATTTAGAGTGTTGGTAGATCTCAGGTAGTAAAATTTTTGATGTTTTATGCTAGAAAGATATGGTTGATGCCTTTGAGCTTAGTCAACCAGCATTTAGAACATTAGAACAAGTCTTTCAAAGAAAAACATTATGTTCTTACTAAATTTTAAGTAAAAGAAGATGAAATTTCTTTGTTTATTGTTTGTACATTAATGTAGCCAACAACTATTATGTTAAAAGGTGCTAAAAATATCATGTTTGGTACCGGAGGTAACTGAGAAGATGTTACCTACAAAATATAGTGAAAACCAAGTTGTTTCTGTTATATATATGGCCATAGTTTGATTTATATTGTTAGTGGAATTGTGAGTATTTATACACTAGAATCGTCAACTCCTTGTTGTTTAGTACCATATCTTAACGAATCATATATATATATATATATATATATATATATATATATATATATATATATATATATATATATATATATATATATATATATATATATATATATATACACACACATACATATATATATATATTAACAATTGCTTAAACATTTGTGAACTCAGGTATACTTGGGTTTAAACACCTATTAACTTTTATAGTTAACATCCTTTTAACTTTAATAATATATGGAGTAACATTTTAACTTTTAAAACAATCAACCTCTACTTTTTCTCATTTTTTTATATTTTAACATACCTCTAAGGCTCTAAGTTTAGTAATACTACAAATTAAATCTTAAACCTATTAAAATCAGTTAGGATCACATAAGAAGATTACTTAAAATAAGAAGGAATAAGAAGAACTATAATCGCAAATCCGAGATGCACCAACCTAAATTAGATGCATCCCTATAATCTTAAATGCATTATAACGCACCATAGTATGTTTTCTAGCTTTTAATCAAATTCATATATGTATATTAGATGCATTTCATGATTTCTCTTGTTTTTTGTTCCTCTGCACGTGTCGAAATCATGAAAATCAATTTGCACCATCTATACATCAAATTAACTTTCGAAACTTAAGATGTTGCATCTATATGAATAGAAATGCATTTAATGCAAGTCGTTGCATCTCAAATGCGTGGTTTTGGTCACTTTTCACCACTTCTTATTTTAATTTACTTCTCACTTGATCTCTACTTCTTATATATATATATATATATATATATATATATANAGGTCAACATCATCCTTCTTTTTGCTACATTCAACTATAGGTTTTTACTTTTTATAAAGTGTTAGTCATATAATTTTCCAAATGTTCAAAGCTACTATGTCTACGAAAGTAGCAAATCACATTCAGACTAATATAAAAACCAAAACAAGTGACAAATACATAGTTAGAACAATAAGGACCAGCCTAGTACAAACTATGACATTTATATGTGTTTAGGTTTAATATTTGGACTGATTGGTGATAGATAAACATGACTTGTCGCTCAAAGACTCACTAAAAAGTAATAGTGGTAAAATATTAATTACCTTATGGTCGTGGTCCAATAATGTTAGGTCATTTTCCCCCACCTCTAGCTGTACTTGTGTCGATATACATATGTTTTTCTCCATGATGTAATATTAAACTATGTTTTCAAATAAAAGTGTTACGTGTGCAAGACCTATTGTTGATTCAAGACCTCTAAGACACTAGCTAGCCTAATATCGTGGCGTGAAGAAATTTTGTGGTTGATGTAAACTACTAATGAAAAGGAAATACTCGCTAAGAAGTATGAAACATCTATAATGTACGTGTTACTCAATCGTATTCACATGTTTCTACACTACTACGACCGTACATAATCAAACCTATGAATTATTTGTTACATGCGGCCCTTTGAGTACATGGCATATGAATTGAGTTTGATGAGAGCTTTTTACTTAATTGCCACATTTAGTATGTGATCTAGTCGAACTTAGTGTTATTATATGTGACATGAACACGTTAATCCTAACTAATCCTTTACATTTTGATGATTCAAGCTTCTTAAAAGTCAATATTACCCGTAAACATGCAACGTAGGCACATGTGTTTTTAGTTAATTGAATTGGTTTTTCTATTTTGTGGTAAACTACAAATCATTTTATATAGTATCAATTCGTATCATATTAAAATTTTAAAAATACTAATATACTAATTTCTGATAACATCTGGCAATCCCTGAATTTGAGTGGATTATTACTGAAGTCATCAACATTTTAAAACTAAATAAAGATTAAATTAAGAATACTTTTAGACTTATTTATTAATTAATCAAAGTTCATTGAATTAACTACAAATGTTTTCTGTAATGCAACACGAATTGTTTCAAGTGATGTGGGGGCAATCTCCAAGTCTCCAACACAAGATATCATCTCATTTTACATAAGACACATGTCCCAACAAAACAAAATTTTAATTTATTTTTTTACTTTTCACAGTCATCCCCATTAGGGATTATCATTAATTAGGGATATTTTAGTTAATTAGCAAGCACTTTGACGTGGCATTATAAAATATTAAGTTTAAAATATATTATTTACTCAAAAGTAGGCGTACATCTGTTAAATTTGAGATCTTTGTTTATCTATTTTTAACCCTTTTTTCACCTTTCAATATACGTAAAGGTCACAAAGAATCCTACTTAAAGATCGTTACTATTAACAGAAAGTTATGTTTTTATCTTTTATATGGTAATTCTTTAAAATATATATATAGACCTTTATTCAATGTAAATGAACATCTGTTACCACTTAATATTATAGAAATGTTAACGTAGAAAGTTGAATATAATTCCTTACGTTATCCTTATTTGACTTGCTCGTACTATAGATGCGGATGTTTTTTAAGAGTTCTAGATGTTACATTTCTTTCTCTCAAAAACGAAAGAATAAGTAAAAAAATTATATATATTGCTAAGTAACATTATTTAAATTTGTTCTTAAGCAATCGTGGCTAACTTAGAACTAGTTGTTTAGATGTTATATTGTTAAAAGAGGCTTTAGAATAACAGCTAGTTGTACAGATCGAGATATGATGTGGATAAGTTGATATTCGTATCATCGACTAATTCTCATATCGATCACTTGACTAATGAAACCAAAAGATCGAAAAGGTAATGCAACGATATAACAATATCCAGTGTTGATTTTTGAAGTCTTTTGCTTTCAATGTTATATATTACTTGATGCAAAATATATGAATGAATCGAGTTTTAAATATATTTTCATTAGTATAAATTTCATCAAGTATTATGTAAAATAAAAATATTTAAAGTCAAAGTTGCAAAATAATGATTTCAAAATCTTTTTATTATATAATAAAACAAAACCCCAAGTGGGGACTTTTCCATTTCAAAAAAACTAAACCATACCTTATTTAGTAATAATATTATTTAGAAAAAAAGATTATTTTCTTATTAGATAATATTTTATATTTATCCATAACACAAGTAGAAGATAAATACAAAAAATATAGATAAGATGCAATTAACAATAGGATTAAAATTTTTAAATAATTATCTTCAATAACAAAAAACTATAATTAAACATCATAAATCAAACAAAACAAAGATTAAATTATTTGTTTTTTAATAAATAAAAATATATGATTCAAAAAATTTAAAAAAAAAAACCCGCGCGTGCGCGGGCATTATAACTAGTTCAACACTGAACAATAATTATAGGACAGGGTAGCATGACATAAAACCTAAAGAACCGAGAAACGATGTCCTAGGCGAAGAGTTCAAAGTTCTTTAACATATATGGATTCTACATAGAGCTAGGAACATGAATTATAGTTGGATAAATTGCACTAGTTTTTCAACGAAAGTTTTATGGGAAATGCTAGTTGATAATAACAAACTTTTTACAAAATCTGCTCATATTAAGACATATTGATAAGAGGATTACTAGAGCCAGAAACAAACTTCCACAATAAACACGGTCTCCATTTTTCACTATTATGACCAATGAAAAGAGTGAATTTGAATTTGTATGTGCAAAATTATAAGAAGTTGTTAGTGATTTTGGATGATTTTAAATGATTTTATTTAGACATGGTGTATTGTCTTAACATAAATTTTGAATATGTTTTTTTTTTTTTTTACTAATATATTTTATCGGGTAAAATGCCCTTTACCAAAAAAAAAATAAATAAATAAGTAAATAAATAAATAAATAAAACCTAATATTCCTTGATCGATAGATTGGATTAGTGATCCAATAAGTTCTTGTTTTTTTAACGGCAAGCAAGAAGCTATATGCTTATATATACGTTACAAGCACCAAACCATAAAGAAATACTCATAGAAAAATTACTTAGACCAAACCGAACACAACTACATCAAATGACCGCAAAAAACACCTAAAAAACCTATATGTAACAACCCTGGGTAAACCAAAGAACATGTAAAACAAACGGTCGAGCGACGACTTTGAAACAAAAAGCTACACTGTTAAACTTCGTAGCAACTCGAGCGTTTTGGATGACCTTAATCTCATAGATGTTTTTTTTAATTTATCAACCGATTTTTCACGATTAATTAGTTTTACTAGCTTGAAGGGATTCACAGTTTTCTATCTTTTCTTTCTTCAATTATCCTTAGCATCCACATGCTGTTTTTTAGATGAGGAGATGCATCAGTTTCTTTTATTTGCAACTTGTTAATCTAGTTCCTTCCTAGTTTGTTTTGATATTTTGCCATTTAGAACATACCATGAATGAAGGATAGCTTTTGACATTTCATGATTGCCCAATTGTTGGGTTTCACTTAAACATTCTGAATAACTGATGCTATCTCGCTTGGATTAGTTTCAAACAGATGTAATGATCCGAATCATTCTATATCTTAAATAATACGTACGGAGTATTATGAGACGAAATGAAATATTATTGTTTATTTAAGCTTGTCAGAAGATGTGCATGCTTGTAATTAGGTTAAATGTCGTTGCGTTCTAAATATGGCACGTTTGATATTTCGTAAAATACTTGACAATACATGTAAGGTACAAATCTTCAACACATGTAAGTTGCATGATTATAAAATTTTACATGTGAAAAGGACGTGTGATATTTACTTTGTAAAAAACCTAATATATGCACTAACTGAAGAAAATGAAATGTATATAAACTCTTTAGTTAGCATAATTCCTTAAATCAACCTAATCACTATCTTGAAATGATGCTAGCTAATAGTTAATTTACATCAAACTTTTTCAGAAATGACATTGTATTTTTTTTTCCATTGACACGAAAAAGAGGCTTTAGTGACCAAACTTCAGTGACGACATTTTATTTTGGTCACTATTTTGATGAAAATAGTGACGATATAATTTTTCGTCATTATTTTGGTCATCGATAGAAATTCAGTGACGAAACTTATAAGTGGTCACTATTTAGTCACTAAATTACATGAATGGTGACGAGAAATTTCGTCATTAAGTATACTTACTTAATTGCAAATATTTATTCTCCCCTAAACAAGTGCAATACCCGTGCGTTGCTCGGGTATTTGTTTTGAAGGGAAGAAAAAGTATACTTACCTACTCCTTTTGTTTCTAAATAATTGTTACTCAACTTAGAGAAAATTACAATATAAATTATTTGCAATTGACAAAATACATTTGTATACTTTAACTAACACACACACACACACACACACACACACACACACACACACACACACACACACACAAAAATCCAAACACTCTCCATTATCCAAAAAAGTAAAAAAAAAAATGCATCGCTATTCGTTATCCAAAAAAGAGATGTCACTGTTTCATTATCCAAAAAAGATATAAACACTCTTCGTTATCCAAACACTCTTCATCATATAATTCACTATAATTCATCGCTATTATACATAAACATTCTTCGTTCTCATTTGTGGTATTAGGGATCGTATTTCATCTACAACCTCTCATTTGTATTACAGTCGATTGTATTACAGTTGTAGGTAAAAATCATTCATCTCATTTGTGGTACGGTTCGTATTTCATCTAACTTCACTGAATAGTGTTTAAATTAGGGCTTGTAATGTGTTTGAGTGATTTAACTGAATTAGGTGAATATGAATTAACTGAATTAGGTGAAATTAGTTGTGGCACAAGTGTTTGATGAAATGCCTCAATGAAAAATTTAGGGCTAAAATTGTGTTAGTTTGGTAAAAAGCTGTTTTAGTGGATCAAGTAGACGATAGGAGACGCGGATTGATATACTCCGGAAACATTGGATATGATGCTTGCAAGCTTTTGGACTTTTGGTGGTCGGCTGCAAATTTAGGGCTAAAATTGTGCTAGTTTGCAAACGCGGATTGTAAAATTGTGCTAGTTTGGTAAAGAGCTTATGTTCTATATTGAAATGTGTTACTGTTTGTGTCGAGGTTGGAACTGTTAGAATGTGAATTTATTTATTGTTTTGCTGAGGTAAATTGTAGTTGCTCAATGGTGAAAGGAGGAGTTTGTTTAAGCTTATTTGATTTTAGCTTAAGCTTATAAGACTCAAAATTGGCCGGAAAATTTAAGCTTATGAAGTACAAGCCAAAGTCAAATAAACTTTTAAACCCACGAATAAGCTTAAACAAACACTCCTTAATGTTAATCCCTGTCATTCTAACTTCACTGCTTGTTATGCTAATAAATTTGCTTGTCATTGTGTTACGGTTCGTATTTCATCTAACTTCATCTAGGGCTTGTAACGTGTTTGAATGATTTAACTGAATTAGGTGAATCCAGTTATGGAAGCGTGGTGAGCTTCTTATTTGTATATTGTGATTGTATAATATGTTTATCATTGTGATTGATGTGTTCATCTATTATATAATTGCTAGGTTACTTATTATCATTGTTATAGGTGGAATTAGGTCGGAGTTTTTTTCGGAGATAGTGAGGCTTGGAAACACCTCGACAAAGTAGATCCTCCTTTCGCTATTGATCCACGCAATGTACGCTTAGGGTTGGCTACAGATGGATTTAATCCGTTTGGTAGCCTAAGTAGTTCACATAGCACATGGCCTGTCTTTGTTGTCCCGTATAACCTGCCTCCGTGGAAATGTATGAAAGATCCATACATGTTTATGTCAATGTTGACTCCAGGACCCAAAACACCTGGAAACAATATTGATGTTTACCTACAACCTCTCATTGATGAATTAAAGGACTTGTGGGATGGTGTCAGTGCTTATGATGCACATAAAAAAGAAACATTTTTACTGCGTGGAGCCCTTTTGTGGACGATAAATGACTTTCCTGCATATGGTATGCTATTCGGGTGGAAGGTTAAGGGTTACAATGCTTGTCCCACATGCATGAATGATACTTCATCTCATTACTTGACTCACAGTAGAAAAATGTGTTGCATGGGCCATCAAAGGTTTTTGCCAATTTCAAACCAGTGGCGAACAGATACCAAAATTTTTGATGGGACGATAGATACCAGAGAACTGATCATACCTAAGTCCGGAGATGATATTTTACATGATGTTGATTGTTTTATCAATGGTAATCAGAGAAAGCGTAAGTATTTACGTGAAAAAAATGGATGGAAGAAAAAGAGTGTGTTCTTCGAGCTTCCCTACTGGTCTAAGTTGAAACTGAGACATAACATAGATATTATGCATGTTGTTAACAATGTGACAGAAAGTGTGATAGCCACATTATTCAACATTAGTGGCAAGACTAAAGACACGTGGAAATCTCGTAAGGATTTGATGGAGAAAGGTTTGAAGAAAAGTTTACATTTGCAGGAAGATGGTGACTCATTTATAATGTCGATGGCTTGCTACCACTTAACAAAGGATGAGAATACAAGACGAAAAAGGAAGCAATGACTCATTTATAATGCCGATGGGTTACCAACACAGAAATCGACAGTGGAAGTTGCACTTGCTTTATAAAGAATACAAGACGAAAGAGGAAGCAATGACACATCCGCCAAAAGTTATAGACGTGTCAGACTGGGTAAAGTTATGTGAAAGATTTGCAAGCCCGAGTTTCCAGGTTTTAGCCTTACTTCTTTATACGTTTGTAATCTCTTTTTCTTTTTTGATTTTATGATTTCTGATTACAATTAATTTTCACTTAATTAACTCCTGCAGAAGATAAGCATTAAAAATAAGAAAAATCGATCAAAGAATGAAATTCCACCCACAGTTGGCTCACACTCGCTTGCTAGAACATGATACGGTGAGTTCGTTAAATAAGAAATCAATATTTCTTATTTATGTGCATTCTTCTAATGTGTTTTGTGGTATTTATGTGAAACAGAGTAGGAGAGCAGGAAAAGAAGTTCCAGAAACTAAACAATGGAGAATGGCACATTACTCAGAAGAGAGAAAAGCAATGATCAATGAGAAGGCCGATATCCTTTAGGTAATTTTAATTTACATACCTAACTCTAAATAAATCTTAAACTTATAAATCATATGTAGGCGAAATTATATGTTATTTAATGATGCAGAATAAGATACAGACTGAGGAGGCCACTTCATCATCCACATCAGCCGAGATATGTTTGAAACACATTGGTCATCTTCCTGGACATATAAAAGGACGTTCGACATCTACTAAGCAAATCTTGGAAACCGTAAACTTAAAATCCGAGTTGAAGCTTATGAAGGAATCACACATCAAACTTCAGGATGAGACTAAAGCTACTAATGAAAAAGTAGATTTCTTGTTGGAAGAGATGAAGAAGATGTCTCAATTGCTACAACAATTTCAAAATAATGTAAGTTCTCATTCTATATTAAAGTCATTTTGAAGTTTACTTAAAGGTAGATTGTACTAGAAACCATATAATAAGTTAGATTGTAGTTAAGTATTAGAAACCAATTATCTACAACTTGATACATAAAAGTAATAAACAGTTAGTTGGGTGAGAATGTAAGCAAGGGGTTATCTATGTATGAATTTGTTTTCTTGGGTTAGAGTTAAGGAAAATTTATTGACCTTTTGATTCGCAGAAACTCATATGATGCATTGCATATTCTAGATCCAAAGTAATTGTGGACTAAATGTTTTTAAGTCTGCCCATCTAAAATATATACATGTCACTGAGTAGTTAAATAGTGAGGTCTGTTTTATGGTCACTTCGTGATCTAGTGCCTGCTGCAATAATCTGTTACAGTAAGCTCTGTGTAATGGTTACTTCGAGTTCAGTGGCTGTTGCAATAATCCAGAGAGTTGATAGTTTTAATTTAGCTCAGTGAATTCTATTTGGACAGAGGGATTGCAGTGCAAGTGTCTGCACTTTCTGTTATATCAGTGGGTGTATTTTGCTTATTTGTGTTAATTGGTGTCTATGCAATATCAAGATTTGGGTCAGTTTTGTCTTGGCCCAGTTAGGACTATGCATTATAGTTGTTCTTGTGGGTCATGGGTCAGGAATAGCATTGTTGTGTTAGGTTGTGAATGGTACTTGATCCTATAGTTTGGGATTTTGTACTTAGTCTTTTGTGTTTTAAGTTTTTGGGTGTTTGTATGCTTCTTGTGGTGCTTTCTGGGAGGAAATAAAAGAAGAATCAGGTGAAATTTTTAGTGCATAGTTCTAAGTGGGTTGTGTTGAAAGTGCAGGTTTGAAGTATTGTGTCTTGCTTTAATGTATTGGTTAAAGTTTTAGAATGCAATCTAAGATGATTACAAACTGTGCAATATGACAGTTTTTATTTTTATTTTTTTCAGGGAAAGTGAATAGCTTCTGGATGATAGAAAGATTGTGGCAGAAAGATTGTGCATGAGATTTAGACAAAATATTGCTTATATGCAACATGAGATTATCAGTGTTATTTTCACTATATTGTGGGTACTGTATCCTCTTTATAACTACACTTTTGGTTTAATCTTGGATCCACTGTTAGATGCCATGTTAAAAGGAATCAATATTATGGATTTTCACTCTATTGTGCAATGTGCAGCTGACTTTTAGTTCATTTTTCATTTAATATTGTACTCACTTTCGTTTTAGTTGACATGTCTTGTAAATGTGGCAACTGTTTTAGACATAGAAAGTGAATTTAGTAACGACCGATTTGGTCTCTAAATGGTTTTTAAGTGGTTGGTATTTAACCGATTGAGTGACCACTTATTTCGTCATTAACTAGTACTTACTAGTGACCATTATCTCGTCACTAAAAATGAAAAATAGTGACCAATTATTCGTCACTGGTAGTTTTAAATAGGTTGTCACTGTATTTCATAAGTGACGGAATATTTGGTCACTAATGTGTGACGAATTCTATATTCGTCACCAACTGAATTAGTGACGGAGCTTTAGTGACGACTGGTGACGACTCAAGTTCTGGTCACTAACTGATTAGTGACGATTTTTTACATTATTAGTGACGAAAGTTGTTTCGTCATTATAGGTGGTTTTTCTTGTAGTGTGAAAGTCTGGTTTTTTTTGGTTCACATATTCATAATCTTAATTATCTTTTTTGGTTCACATATTCATAATCTTAATTATCTTTAAACATTTGTAGTCATATCCATTTGTAGGAAAAAAATGAATCCAAGTCAAACTTGAGGTTAAATAAAGTCATAATTACTATTGCTAAATGTTTCATCAATCTCCATCTATATCAAGAATTCAAGATTTCCGGTAGCACATACGGTGCAATTATAAGATGTCTTTTGAAATTTACATATCATGGGTAGAAGATGTGTACTTGATATGTAATGCATGACGTAATGTTTTTTAACAACAATTTTTTCACATCCTATACTATCTTTCTTACGATATATCTTACAACCCTTAGGTTGATAGACAACTCACATATATACCACTAGACCAAAGTCCTTAGTTATGCATGACAATATGACATAATTAATTAAGATGATTTATATGTATATATAGTGTTAGGATCAAGATATATATATATATTCTAGACATGTTATTTTGTATAAGGGGAAAAAATGCAATAATGTTCAACCAACGTGAAATTATGGTACGAAGCCAAATTTTGGCAAGTAAAGAGAGCATATGGATCGCCATGGGGCTCTGGTTTTTGTTAGATATAATTCATTCGAACGAAATATATGTCAGATGCAACTAGTGTTTAAAAGATAAACGGAATGGACAACCAATTTTTAAGATAGACATTTTCGATATACTTTATAAACAACTAACAATATACTTAGTCTTAAAGTAGACTTGAACTAACGACACCTTTAAATGAAACACTCAGATACTCTTAAATAATTTTAGTTTGTTTGATTAAATTAAGGGTGAGCATCGGTCCGAGACCGGACCGGACCGGACCGGACCGACAAGACCGAAGACCGAATTAAGGTAAAAACCCGGACCGAGACCGAGACCGAACACTAGTACAAAATAAGTTTTTTAAAACGGTTAAAACATATTATTTAAAGCGGTATCAGACCGTATTATAATAGAGCGTTTCAAAAAATAAGGGTGGTTTTTTATAGCGGTTTTGGACCGTTTTTAAAAAATAGATCATTTACTACGGTTTACAACAACCGTTTTAAAAAACCAGGTAGGAATTAAAAAAAATATATATATTCAAAATTTGAGTGGTATTATATTATTATAACATTTATTTATTTTGATAGTTTCTTTTGACCAGATTCATTGTATGTTTCCACCTTCATCAACCATGGCACCTTCACCAATACCTGGACATCATATCACCACAGTTAGATCTGTAAAATTGTTGTGAAATAATAGAACATTATAAGATAAAAAGAAATATTATGTTAGTGAACATAGTTTTCTTTTTCATAGAGTAAAAACTAAAACAACATCTTTAAATCTTCAAGAAAGTCACCTGCAACTCATCAATAATACCATCTTAAAAAATAAATGAAAAAAGTAACAACAACATAGTATTTACGGGTTATGTGTTAACTGATGAAGCAAATCAAATTAAACATTGTGTAAATTAGTGAGCGTGAAGAATTAATACCGTGTTGATGGAAGCGCTGGTGATGATATAATTTATGGATGGTTCAACTTTCGAGTAGGCTTTAATTAAAGGATACTAGTGATGAAGGTTTATGAAGAGAATATGAAAGAAATAAAGATAAGAGAGTGTATTTCATATTTGAGTTTTGCGTGTTACTAAGAGAAGTGAAATGAAATAGTCAAAAGTAATAGCCTAAAAAGAATTGAAATTGTTTAGGGGGAAAAATCCCGCCCAAAAAAAGCGAAATTGTTGAAAAACCACTTTTTATATAAAGCGACTATAAGTAACCACTATAAGTAACCGTAATATATAATCTTCAATGGTGTGGTTGTCTAAAAGACCGTTCTATAAAATACTTATAATAAAACGGTTTGCCATTTAACCTTGTCAAATAATACTTTTTAATGATTTAGAACGGTTATATATGAGAACCGTTTTAAATTGAGCGTTCTAAAATATACTTTGTGTACTAGTGGAATGTGGTCGGTCCGGTCCGGTCCGGTTCGGTCCGGTCCGGTCTTCGGTCGGTCCGGTCCAAATAGGCAAGATTTGGCATGTTTTTTCGGTTTTTTGTCGGTCCGGACCGGACCGAACCGGACCGACCGGACCGAAGACCGAATTAGCCAAAAATCCTAGACCGAGGACCGGACCGAATGTGGTCGGTCCGGTCCGGTTCGGTCCGGTCCGGTCGGTTTTGTCGGTCGGTCCGGTCCATCCGGTCCGTTTGCTCACCCTTAGATTAAATGTATCTATAACGTGTGTGCGCTTGCGTGTGTGTACATGCATGCCTTGTATATGTGTGGATGTACAATTAGTACATGCTCGTCGATATCTAACAAACTTTCACCTAAATTTTGACAAATTATAGGGGCGTGAACTTACCCACAACCTCGTCAAATACGTAGTACAAAGATAGGAATGACTATTCACTTCAAGTTGACTAATATATATTAATGAAATATAAATATTTGTAACCGGGAAATATATAACTTCACACATATTTAACTCGATCTCAAGATATACTTATTAAAATTAATAAACACGCCGGGCTAGAAGCTCCATCTTTGAGTAGACAATCCGATATTGAAATTTGATTTATGAAACGAATATGTCTATTTCTAAGATTAGTTTGATATATTTATCGTGCATCACGTGGAAATGACAATCAACCATCATTATAACAAAAAGATGATAATAGGGTTATGTTATTAAGAACCCTATGATGTGACAATAAAAGATTTTGGTAAAAATGTACAAACCTCGATGCACACTGTACAAACCCGTAATGCACAGGGCCTCATGAACCCCCCCCCCTCCCCCCCCATGGGAGGGTCTGTATAAACTCCCCCATGATAATATACGAATCAACAAAATTTCACAAGTCACATAATTGACGTGTCCTTTAGACATTTGCGTCTAAGAGTTTTTCATGGTATGTAGTTATGTACCACCATGTCAAAAATGAAACTTCTAGTTATATGATAAATGATGGTCTCAAGAATGATGGTGGAGCTGGTAAGAAAAGCTTATATGAGAGATGGAAAAAGAATACCCATGATCAAAGCCCGTATGATGATGGAGATCTTGATGATTGTGGTTTGACTAGTACACAATAGGAGTATGCTAATGCATATGACATTCATCTTCATGGTCAAATTCGATAGGTTTCTTTTTGTTATGCATAAGTATAGCAGCCTATATTCTGGATTGGATACTGCGCGAATTGGTCAACCGGAATATGGAATAGGAAGTGTCATTCTTATTCTATGTTATGTTTTATTCTCTGTAGGAGTGTTTGTTTAGCCTTATTGGACTGAGTTATGGAACTCACCATCAACCGTTGTATTTAACTATTTTTTTGAAGTAATACATTTTACCGGAGGAACATTTTACCCAAAAAAATTATGTACCACCAAGTATAAAAAAGAAACTCGACCCTCACACGTATCAGAAATTCAGATACAAATTTGAGCTTAACATCAAATTGTTGATTAAGAATTTTGTTATTTATGGTAACTTTCCCAATTAATCGATCTCTATTGTGGTATGAAGTACAACGATCGTGTTTTCATATTTACCTTTTATCTCATAACGCTTTTCATTCAAACAAGAAGTCAAGATAAAATTACTTTTCTGAATTGTTAAAACTGTGTATGTTTTCCTAGTTCTAATTAATTAGGAATGCACAAATCTTTTTTTCAGATGTATGTGGTTAAACTGAGATATTCTCTTAACTGGTTCTGTCATTTCTTCAATGTATACCTTTAAAGTTTTCTGAATCATTACATTTGTATAATGTATTTTATGCTCAAAGTTTAAATTACGTCTCAGATAGTTCTCAGATAAGTACCTTGGAAAATGTATAATACAACATTAGCATCCCTGAAAGTTATTTTGCTAACCCAAACACGCATGTTCTGATTTGACAGATTCTGTTAAATGATGTTAACCGTAAGTGACACGTTTTATTGAAACGATATATATAAAAGTCAAATACAAAATGAAACCAAAAGGGACCCAAACACATAATCGGGTTCAGACTATATCTATCTTGTAATTCTCTCCCTCAGTCCGAACAGCGAAATCCCAAAAGCTAGGACTGGTGTAGTAAACTGTTGGTCCGGAATAACCTGAGCAAACCATTAATTGAAAAGATAAACATAAACACGTGGCATTTAGACATGGAACATATAACAAGTTTATGATTCATGATACACTGGAATTACAATGGTTACTCAAGAACCCACTTTGACACTCTAATAACTTTGTTGGCTTCTCAACGGGGATACTTGCAGACGGTATCCCTGACGAGAGACAAATTAAGGAAGAATGAGAAGAAATCTAGACAAGGTTTTGCTTCTCAATATGTTGAGAATACTAACACTCTAACTATGGTAAAGTATTCTCACTTCTTACACTCTATGAATGCGCACTTCCATCGTTGGATGGAACTGGTTTATATAGTGAGGAGATTACTGTTGCTTCACGCGGGAATAGTGATCTTGTCAACTGTTCGTAGATAGGCACGTGCCTAGACATCTAGCCTTGATGTCCTTTTGGTTTTCCAGAGTTGACAGCACCGATTTCCCATGAGCTTCTTTTGTTCTTGGGAAGGAACATATTTATCTTCCCAAGAGTTTTCCCGCTTAAACTCTGTTAACTCACCTACTTCCTTGGTCTTGATTCAGGGAACTAATATATCATCAAGGTATTCCTGCCTTGATGTTTCTCTGTTATCACCAAGAATCACTATTCAGGAGGTCGGGGATGCTCGAAATAAAGGTTAAACATGGTAAAATTAGATTAAAGAATTGAGGAAGGTGTGTGTGTTTTTCTAGAGAGAGAAAGTGAAAACCACACACACCTAAAGATACAAAATGAACATCCACCTCTCCTAGTTGCCACTAGGAGAGTATTTATACTACAAGTCACATAAACTATGTCCTAATGACAGAACAAGTCCTTGTGCTTTGCTACTATTGCAACTTTCCACATATAACATTATTTTCAAGCTAACAATCTCTCCCCAAAGTTAATGTTATATGGGAATTGCTTACAAGGTTCCCTACAAGCACAAATTAAGTAAAACACAATACAAAACATAAGTACAGCAGCTCCGAGAGTAGTCTTGCAAGCACTCATAGCTTCACTTATCCATCTGGAGTCTTTCTCGTTGCCACTCACTTTGACTGTGTAGAGGACAATTGGAGCGAATCTAATTAGGGATTTAACATTGACATTACAATACACTCTCCCAATTATGCTCTCCCCCTAATTAGTGCTCTCCCCAAACTGACACATCTCTGATGAATGCCCTAACTCTGAAAAGTCTTTTATGATAAATCACATGCCGAACCTCTTTAGTCTTCAAACATGCAGCGGAATATTAAAATGACTGTAGACTCAACCTTCTTCAAGATTTTCTGTTCGGGGTAAACGTATCAACATCTTCACTTCACCAAATGGCATTCCAGCTATCTTATAATCAGCCATAACGTACACATGTAACAACAAAGGAGTAAACGGTTAGCCTGGTCCACATGGACCTTTAGTAACTTCATAAAGTACATATTAGTACACATTTCCTCTCCCCTGATGATTGCGATCCATCGAAATCAGGCATACCAATGTGTATATTGTAGTTGTAACCGGAGGCACCTTTAGCATAGACCATAATCAGCCGTGTGAGATGTCGATAATCCAATCTACTAACGATACCATTTGAATGTCTAACTCTTTATCAACCTCTGAATCAACAAACGACGCTATTTTCCATTAAACCTCATGCAGGAAAACTCAATATGAAACTTGAGAATGAAGTAAGATTCCCCAGACTTGTGACTTAAACTTGTGGTTCCTTGTAGTGACTAAAGAACGGGTAGAGAGTTCGTACTCCATCGAAACCCTAAGTACTCAATACTCATCACCAACTAACCATCAAGTATGAGACATAATCACCTCTTGATTATCCACAACTACGTGTGACACTGAGCACTAAACGTAACTCCTTTGAGTGATAGTTAACTAGGTCTTCGTCCATACCACCCCTTGACCTATGTAAAACTAGATAACAAGTCGTCGTCATCCATATAATGTAACTTCCCAGTTCAACATAAGTATGTGCCCAACAAGTATCTTCGAAAGTCATGCATCCATCCACCCCTAGACTTTGAGATAAAGAAGTACGCATCCGTAAAACTTCACTTCAAACCCAAGCAAAAAATAAAGAATTCTCCTTGTAGTCACAAACTTCTGATATTAGCCATCGTCATTGTATTATGATTCTTGGTCAGGATCGTTTTAAGCAAAACATGGTGTGATTTGAGGTGTGATATATTGGTATTTATGTATTGAAACAAATAAATGAATCATGTTTAGTATACGGTCTACCAATGATATCATGAAGTGGGTAAGGTGATATATTGGTATTCATGTAATGAAACAAGTTAATGAATCATGTTCTTGTATAAGGTGTACCAATAATATCAAGTATTGGGTGTGGTGATATTAGGGTTTAGGTTTAGTGATTTCATATTTTTCCCTCCAAAAATTTAAATTGAAAAATTTCTCGCCCAAACTATGAAAATCACTATGAAATGCGAGTCTAAGGTTGCACTAAAAATTTGAGTTTTAAAAATTTTTACGCAAAATTTTACCGAAAAATTTGAATTTTGGCCAAAAAATTTGAATTTTTGGTCAAAATTTTCAACGTTACACCAAATTTTGAATCTCGCGTAAAAATTGAACGTTTAAGCTCCCGAAGAAAATAAATTTTACCTAAATTTTCCCGCAAAAATACTCTTTTTTTTTCTCGCTAAACCTTTCTCATACTCGCTAAACATTATTCCATACTCGCTAAATACAGTCATACTCGCAAAAATCAATTCCATACTCGCAAGATTGTTTCCATACTCGCAAAAAAATCTTTCATACTCGCAAAATTCCTTTGAAACTCGCAAGAAACTAGCCATACTCGCAAAAAAACTGGTCATACTCGCAAGACCTGTGGCTGTTACTCAAAAAAAACGAGTCAATACTCGCAAGAAAGTTGCATACTCGCAAGAAAAATCCATACTCGCTAAACCCTAATTGTGATACTCGCTAGGTTATTCTGAAACTCGCAAAACCCTAGAAAATTAGGTACAAACCCACGAACATCAATAATCACCCACGAATCAGCCTAATAACCCACGAAGATCACCATAAACACCCAAAAACCAAACTCACTAATCCCTAGCAGCCTATACGAAAGATTTTGATGAAGCCCAAGGTGCAAACACCCACGAATCTCCACCAAACCAATTCGAATAGCCACCAAAACACCCAAAATCACCATGAATCGCCCCTGGTTAGCTCTGATGCCACTTGTTATCACCAAGAATCACTATTCAGGAGGTCGGGGATGCTCGAAATAAAGGTTAAACATGGTAAAATTAGATTAAAGAATTGGGGAAGGTGTGTGTATTTTTCTAGAGAGAGTACACACACCTAAAGATACAAATGAACATCCACCTCTCCTAGTTGCCACTAGGAGAGTATTTATACTACAAGTCACATAAACTATGTCCTAATGACAGAACAAGTCCTTGTGCTTTGCTACTATTGCAATTTCCACATATAACATTATTTTCAAGGCTAACATTCTCTGGTCTCGAGCTAGAGTCTTTACCTGCAAACTGTCTGATCAGTGTGTGGTGAGTTTGCATGACTCCAGGTTCCGAATTCCATAAGTTCTCTATGTCTCTGAATCACTGAGTGTGGTAAAGCTATGTTGATCACCATAACTTCACGATAGTTATATTAGTAGTTGGTGAGGTGCTTATTGTCATTAAGGTATAAGGCCATCAGGGATAAAGAGACATTTGTCAGATCTCAGTGTCCCTGATATTACTCAAGTACCTTAATCACTGGCCTGCAACAGTGACTAAAGCGCATCTTCGGTTGATTGTTGGACCAACTCTTTAGAAAAATGCCATTGAGGTTCTCCCCTGAGGCAGGGGGCAGACATGCTCCCTAATCATCAGTGTGTTAGAATTATCACTGATATTCGTCAGTGAGTGTCGTGTGCTATTTTTATGTTCAAATATTTGTCTGAGACAATTAGGTCAGTTGCAGGACCTAACATAAACTAAAAAAAAACATTAACGAGATAAAAACATAATTGTTGATGAAAGAATTCAGGAAGCAAACGAAAGCAAGTCTTCAAGCAATAGTAAAAACAACTAAATGCAGTAGCGAAAGCAAATAATATATTTGTTAATGAAGACATCGGACAGCAAGCGGAGATTAATCTTCACCATGCAACAACATCAAAAGTAGAAGCAAAGAAACAAACTAAAGCAAAGATTAGACCTTTTTTTTTGGAAAAGGGATAAATGGCGGCAGCTAGGGTTCGACGATGTTCCATAAAGGAAACGACTCAACTTAGTCACATAGGTATGATGATCAGACCCGCTCCGATACCTTGTTAGATAATGAAACCCCGTAGGTTATGATATATTATGTAGCCACTATTTATAGAGTAAGACATACAGAAACCCTAATAGACTCAAACCTACAAGCTGGGTTTGACCAACCGACCTATCACCTAATACTCCCCGCAGTCCGAGCGGTGAAATCATGAAAGCTCGAATTGGAGTAAAACATAAAACATTAAACCTATAACTATTTTTGTTGATGGAGGCATCTTGTATTAAGCGGTCACATAACTTTGTTCTTCAAAATCTTCTTTATGTAGGAGCAGAAGGAAGGAATTGACTAAACCTATAAGCTTATTATTATTATTATTATTATTATTATTATTATTATTATTATTATTATTATTATATATACATACAAGAGAAACAAAAATCCATAATGCAATAAATAAAAAGAAATATGAAACTTTGCTTGCTTTAGATTTTGGAGGAAAAAGAGAAAAATAAGAAAATCAAGGAAAGAGAATTTCGTTACTGTTATGAATAATTATATGTAGATGGTCATATAGCCCATAATAGGCCCACGGCCCTTAGAGTTTTGCCCTAATGTTTGCCTATATATACTCTTTGTAAATCTCCTAGTTAATAATCAATAAGAAGAATATTCATTCCCTCAATTCTTGTTCACAACCCTTTATATTTTGCGAATTCTATATTAACCTTGCGTTGCTTGCTTAGATCTTATAATATGTTTTTCAATATGAGATATATTATACTATATAAAAAAGGACTTGATATATATATATATATATATATATATATATATATATATATATATATATATATATATATATATATATATATATATATATATATATATTTGAGAAAAAAATGGGATTATGTAGATCAAGTCCTCGTTCTTTGATTTTCTTTACATGACCTCTTATATAAAATCTGTAGTCCCCAAATTAATAAAGTGATTTCATGGTTTTATGGTAATCCCCGTTAAACTTAACTGTATGCAAATTAAATTAGTTTATGTTTTGACGTAGTTTGATGGCTTATGTTAACTGTATGCAAATTAAATTAGTTCTCAGCTAATCCAGAATTTTAATAGGAGTTCATATGTGCTAATATGGTATATTCGTGTCAACGTATATTGCATAATTTGATCATGCGCAAGTTTTAGAATCATGTTAAATTAATACTTAATAGACATGCAAGTACGGTTTTCGACTATCAATAATTTTGTAAGCGTGATGTTGTCGCATGTTTTACAGTCAATTTTGCCTTTGTTATATGAGTATCTAAAATCCACCTTTTTCGAAAGTTTATAGGTCAATTGTGTGGACTAACTAGTACAACACTTAGCTTATAATTACCCAAGGCAAAATATTAAATAATTTTTGGTACAACAGTGACTTATAATCAACGATAACATCAAGACTGGAGCCATAGTGATTTTATTTATATGAAAATTTTCATAAAGTAATATTTTAATCTTATTTTGAATTTTGTTGAAGCTTATTTGCATTATATGCAAACAGTTATTTAATTTTTATATTGAACTTTAAAATCTTATTGGTAATGTGCACGCTAAAATTTTGACAGCGTATGATATTAGATACGTGACACCGTTTTAATCAGCTGATCACATGTGACTGATAATATAACTTATAAAACTTCTCGTATAAATGGATATTGATGTTAAATTTATTCTAAATGGATTTTTGTCAACATTAATTATCAACTATATCTCGAGGTGAATTTTCTGTCTTTATTGTTTAACCGTGTGAAAGAAAAACTTACTTTCTTATCTTGAGACTCGTTTAGGGTTCCCATCAAAGTAAATCATTAAAATAGATTCATATAAAGCTTCATGATAATTTTTTTGCGATTACCTTAGTAGCTCTATTCATATGAATAATTTGTTGGTCCGGACATATTGACTGAACATAAGAGAAATTTGGTATTACTGATGATGGCTATACTTGTTACAGTTTTGAAATATAATCTCATTTATGTGATGTCAATCCAAAGGTAATGAATGAAAAATTTCTTAAGAATTGCTGCTTACATATTTGAGCTTGTTAACTATACAAGTGATATATGTTTAGAACTTGCTTATTCTGTTTGTGAGTTTGATGATTAACGGAACACAGTCATTACATCATTTGAATTTATGGTTTATATACTACTATCTAATATGCTTTGTTTTAAGATGCTAAAGATTATGCCTTTAAAAGGAGTCCGCATACAATACGAAAGTAATTGTCAAAATGATAGTAAATGTTATGAATGCATGACTAACGAATGATTATGGCCATGTTATGCAAGTAGAATATAAATCATCATGATAGATTGTGACCATGTATAGTTGATAGTTAAAGAAAAATATTTTAACTTAGTGAATGAAGTCGCCTTGTAGTTACCCGTAAATTGATTTGCGTGTCGTTATGGTAATCCATGAGGTAACTTGTAAGTATAATGGTTATATGAAAAATGTGCATTGATAAGTTTTGGACTATTATTTGCTTGACTACATCAATATATTTAGCAAGTTGTGCAACGTTATTGGTATATAAGATGTGATTCTTCTTTATTTTTTTTAATGCTAATGAGTTATGTAAATATTATATTGAACTGTGTGAAAGTGAAAGAATTTATATCAATTTAATTGAAGAAATGTGATGACGTATTAATTTCTATGTATTATTCGGAATTTACATAAAAAAGTGAACTTGAAGCACATGTGGTCATAAACTAGAAGTTTATGAGCCAAGATTGTTGTATAAATTGGCATGACCAGTTGGACCATCCCGGGTCATTGATGATGCGAAATGTATAGAACCACAAGTTTCTTCAAAGATAGATTTGATTGTTCTCAATGGAATGGAAGTTAATTGTTCATATATCACCACCATATTAAGGTAAGGACTTTACCTTATAAGGTTTTAGAAAGAATATGAAGGGGATGTATGTAGGCCTATACATCAACCATGTGGATCATTTTGAGTTTAGAATCGATGCATCGTCAAAATGATCATAAAGGACGCAACTTAAGGTTAGCGTGATTAATGGTTCGGCTTATAGAATGCGGACATGGTTTTCCAGATTGTATCTTTGGAATTGGTTGTAAATACTTCCATATGTTGGGCGATTATTGGAATAAGTGTTGAACATAAAAGTAGCCCATGTTCATACGCGAATTGCTTTTGTTGAAACGTTTATAAAACGTCTTCAGTTGATTGCAAAGCCAATAATTATGAGAACAAAGTATTAGTTTATGGGGCATGTTATAAAATATGAATTCGCATCTTGCCAACAATTTATAATGACTTCTCCCTATTAGAATGGTTTTGGTCACGAACCATATGTTTCCCATATATTAATTTTGCAAATGTGCGGTATATGTTTCTTGTAAATCCACCACACTGCACAATAATGGGATGTTGAAATGGATAATTCATTCAGGAGGAGAGAATGAGCAGCAAGGGATATGGAATGAATTATGATATAAATGTTGATCCTCACAGTAATGAATATGAACTTTAAGTTAAAGGGACAATTTATATTTCAGATCTAGTAATTGCCAGCATGTTTGTGACCTAAAATAAGTGACTAGATAATATAAATGCTGCTAATGCTCCAATTATAATGTATGTCCCAACATTTAAACCAATGAATGGTAGTAAGTCTATGGCACGGCTGCAGCGTGATAGACAAATCGATTCCAAATAAAAGTCCTCGAATGATTAGATAAAATGGAGAAAGAAAATGAAGATGGTCAAATCGAGGTAATAAAGACCCCATAATAGTCTTGTAAAGATACACTAGACATGAGGGTTCTTGAAAATCCCGGGTAGATGAAAATCTATGAGATCTCAATAAATAAATGTCTAGTAAAGTGTGGAATCGAAAAGTAACGAATCGACGTCGATATGGTAATGATTATGTAAATAAATAAGATAGCTATAATCATGGTGAGGATCATGGAAGCATACCTGCAAGAAGTGCATATGTATAAATGAATGGCCAAAAGAAGTAAAGACGCAAAGAGCTAATGAAAGATTAAGTCTCTTGTGACGAGACATGGTTACTTGGACTTGAAGTCCGTACATATGAATGTGTAAATTATTGGATATGCATTGGTCTTTATGAGAAAGTGAAATTAAAGTATTGAAACTTTTGTATTTAAGGCATGACTAATGGCACACAATATTTTCGTAAAGGCATGAAAATGATCATAAGGAGACATGTCCTCATGTGGTGGATCCAATAATGTATTTAAGTCTGGCAATATAATAGTAATTGATATGCGTCTAAATGTTAATGAATATAGCTCATTTGATGTTGAGATTCCTTAAGGAATATAGAATGCATAAATCACGTGTTATGATTCAAAATTCTCGAGAATACTAATTGAGCAAATCAATGGAATGAAGTAATATAAGTGTTTCGATATCTTTAAGGTACAAGAAATGTGGGTTTATGTTTTACTAACCCATCAAACCAAGTTTAGTTGGTTTTACAAATGCAGGATATATGTCTGGTCCTAACAATGATCGGTCTTAAAGTGGATACATACTCACGAGTGATGGTGGTGAAATTTGATGGCGTTTAGCAAAGCAAACAATCGCGGATAGTTCATCCAACCATTTAGAAATTCTGGTAAGGAGGCACTAACAGCTTTGCATGAAGATTATGTAGCATGCATTGCTTAATTCAAGGAAGGTTACATCAAAGGCGTCAAGACAAAACATATTTTTCCAAAGTTCATTTCCAATCACGACTTACAAAAGAATGGGGGTATTATTGTTCAACAAGTTCATTCAAGTGACAACTTGGCGGATCTATTTACCAAGGCACTTCCTACCTCAACATTGAGGAAACTAAGTCACAACATTGGGATGCGTCAACTCAAAGAGTTCAAGTGATATAGTCATCAGAGGGAGATAATACGCGCTGCACTCTTTTTCCCTTAGTCATGGTTTTGTCCCACTGGGTTTTCCTGACAAGGTTTTTAATGAGGCATCATTTACTAAGCGTATTAACAATATGGACATCCAAGAGGGAGTGTTATGAATAATTATATGTGGATGTCCATATAGCCCATAATAGGCCCACGGCCCTTAGGGTTTTGCCCTAATGTTTGTCTATATATACTCTTTGTAAATCTCCTAGTTAATAATCAATAAGAAGAATATTCATTCTCTCAATTCTTGTTCACAACAATTACAAAATTATATAAACAATGGTTTTTTAACCACTGTTGTTGACCAAAACAAACGAGGAAAATCAAAGGTATAGATTGCTATCCATGCCAATAGAAGACAAGAAGATTGATAAAAGCAAATGGCGGCCTGCCTTGGTGACGGCCATTCAAGAACACAAAAGGAAGTAAAGATAAAGTATTTTGGTGGAAGATTTGACGATGTGGCATAGAAGTGGCGGCTAAACATAGCTGACTAGGTATCAGAATTAAACATGCTCTAATACTATGTTAAATGATGTTAACCCTATAGGTGATACGTTTTATTGATACGATATATATAAAGTCAAATACATACTGAAACCCTAATGGACCCAAACCAATAATCGGGTTTGGGCCATATCTATCCTCTAATAGATTCTTGTATTACACTCATTCTATCATAAATTAATAATTTATCTTTTTCTTTCAAATTATTTTAAATAAGTGTCCTATTCCAGATATTGTTATGAGTAATAAAAGCAAGTTTACCATATTGCATCTAGTGATATTAAAAATGCCAAACTTCAATCAAAGCTATAAAAATTGAAAAAAAATGGTAAAACAATTATTTTGCAAAAAGTAAAAAGAGAGAAAGCAATAAGTATCATGTTTTCTTAAATTATGTGTTTTTTGTATGAGAACACTTATTTTAGGACGGAGTGAGTATAATTATTTTGAAAGATCTACCTTTACTTAAGGGATATGACCTAAGGTTTTGATTTGCACATGTGAGGTTTTGATTTGCGCACTCCTATGTACAACTACTTAAAGCAAAATGTATACACAATGCAACAATCTAATGCATAGTTTAGAAAGTCCGTCAAAAAGTTAAGCATGCAAATCATTTCTTTATAAGGGTGGAAACGAGCCAAGCAGAGCCCGAGCCTGCCAAAACTCGAGCTCGGCTCGTTTAAGTTTTAAAAAGCTCGAGTTCGGCTCGTTTCGAGCCTTATATTTTAAGCTCGAGATCGGCTTGTTGTATGTTATACAAGCTGATGCGGCGGTTGTAAGACCTCCTAAAAAGTTTTGCAATTCTCCTAGGTAGTGTACCTAGCCGTTGTAGAGTAGTATAGGCAAGACACGGGGTTTTGATTGTTCTCTAGATGAATAGTGTATGTGAAGGCCGAAGTGTATGTCGAGATAGGTCTAAAGGTGAGGGATGATTCTTTTTATGTTTTTATATTTTATTAAAGCAAATTAAAATCTCGGTGTTTGAAGAGTGGCTGTTTTAGCTACTAATTAACTAAATAATTAAACTAAATTAAACTAATAAACAAGAAAATAAAGTGGTAACTCTTATAATGAGGAAAACGTATTTACTTATATTTCTTGACTGCCTAATTGTCATGTTCTTGCTTAATTGGCGCGTCGTATTCCTATTTTATCGCAGGGTGGTGCCAAATTCCCTAACTCTATGAGTGTATAAGTCTCTTTTAGAAAACCCTAGATCTACAAGTGACAATTAAGTCATCTCCTTAGGATCTCCTACTATCAACAAGCCGCAACTAACATAATAAATACAACGAATTAAACCAACTAGTTCACTCTAGGGTGTGATGCTTTAAGTCGGACGTTCAAGCTAACACTTGTTAGATTATAGCTCGTTTTCCTACTCCTAATGCAAACAACCAATCAAACAAGAGACCACAACCAATAATTAATAACTAGGTTTTATTAGATCTAAGTAAACACAATTATATTTAGCCTATCATGTTAAAGTGAAGACAAGAATAACACAAAATCGAACAACACATAGAAAAATTAAATGATTTAAGATGGATTACTTAACTTCAATGAAACATGGGTTTTGGGGGCTGTAAAACCCTTACAAAAGCTCTGAAATTTCTGCCCTAATGGTTCCTCTAAGATGTTACATGATTTATGAAAAACATACGAAAATATATATAGTGATACAAGGGTGACGGCGTCACGTTATGGGTTGTGGCATCATTAGCCCACCGCTATTAGGGTTTCGTTCTTTGCAAGTCGTCGTTGTGACGCCGTCTCGTTTGATCTCTGGCGCCGTCAGGTGGGTCATGATGCCGTCTCTTTATAAAACATCTGAGCCGTCACGTATAAAATTAACTCTGAATCTTGGTTTTCAACTATAGGTGACGCCGTCACTTATTAAGTGTGACGCGTCAGGCCTCCATCTTTGACAGATTTGCGACTTGGTTGTTTTTCTTTGTTTCTTCGTACAATTTGGTCCAAAACACGCCAATTTTCATCTTTTGCCTCCCAAGTACCTAAAATGTTAAAAGAAACGATTTAGGGAAATATTTATCAAATACATGTGACTTTTGGGCTTAAATGACCCCTTAAAAAGGTATCAAATAAATCCTTATCACAGGCTCGGGCTCAGGTCGAGCTCGACTTGTTTATACGATTTGGCAATAAAGATGTAAAGCTTGGCTCGAGCTCGGCTCGTAATATATCTATTTTGATCTCGTTAATAAGTTTGTTATTGAGCCCATTTATAAGCTCTCGTATAATACAAATACATATCGTTTTATATATGTTTAATACTTAAAATATCCTAGTGTCGTTTAGACTCGCGAACCCAATCGAGCTTTGTATATAAAGCTCGGGCTTCAGCTCGATTAATAAATGATCTGCAACTTAGGCTCGAGCTCGGGCTAGAGCTCGTTTAGGTTCAACTTGTTCAAACATTTTCCCGATTCGATCCTGAGTTTTTCACAAACGGCTCGACTAATTTCCACCGCTATTTCTTTTTATTTAAAGCTTCTCATCCAATCAAAACTTTCTTTCCAAGAAACTTTTTTAGTCAAGAAAATCAAATTAACCATTTAAAACAAATAAACATTACATAGGTACTGCTATCCAATCAACATTGATCGATATAAAACACGTAGAACCCTGTAAAAATTCCTTTGTAATGATTATCGTTAATAAATAATAATCCTCTGTTACTGTTACTGATTCCCATTTTCTCAAAAAAAATTTGAAATTTTTCTTATTATATTAATTTGTCGTTGTCACGATATAATATAATTCACGAAATGACGGAACCAGTTCTCGACACGTTATTCGAAATATAAACTTTTCACTTAATCCTAATTAAATTCCTAAACTCTAATTAATACCAAACGGGCCCAAATATTCCAGCCCAAATCCACTCGGCCCAAATCCTTAAACCATTTCATTTCTATTATTTCAACTAGGAGCAAGCTACAAAACGACCCTCGTATTCTCAATCTTTACACACGACACTTATATATTTTTACACCACCTCTTTTCTCACCTAGCCAACTATACGTGTGCCAAATCTCAGATCCCTTGGTCGAGTATTGCTACATTTTTAGAAGGCAAAGTATTCGGTCCAAAACCACCCAACTCGACATAAGTTTAAATCCAAAACTTAACCGTTATGACTCCCGTTTGTTTCTATGAGTTCCTAATAACATTTCTAGCATGACTCCATGATTAGATATCAAGTTTGATCAGCTATAACCAAGTATTACACGATTTTTCAAATCGTGTATGTGTTAATAATGCTAGTCGACATATATATGAATCACAAAGACATGCACCCTTATTATTAGCTCTCACATATTTTCTTAGAGTCTTAGAATGTCAGAGATACATTCTAAAAGTCTCTCATTCACTGACAAGCATAGTTGCAAGTGTTGGTTTGAAATATTGAACCTTTACGTGTCCCAAATCTTTTCTATATCTACTCTACCATCACCACCTTATTTCTTTCTATTATCACACTCATAATAACTCATATACTCTCTAAAATTCATCCTGGAAGACCAGAAGCAAACTCTCGTATGAGTTGGAAGAAAACAAGAAGTATCGGGTTTGATATATAAGTTTGTGACTTGGGTTATATCGAACGTAGATTTATCTTGTGTTTTCCTTCTCCACTCTCGACTCTCTACCACCCTAGAGGTGTAGTAAGTCATTACAAACTCTTATAAATTCATTCTCTACGATATATATATCCATGCATCACATATAATTTTGTTTCGAACTTATATAGTTCATATATATTTATTTCGTACATATTCATATATAGAACCACAAACGTGGCTAGCCTCTATCTTGGAAGGCCTAGGAGTCACGTAGCACACATATTTCACGTTCATTTCAACGTTACATGCATCAAATAAATCTATTTTGAACCTAGTTTAACTCGTATACAAAAGCTCTAGGTACTTGGAAATATTTCTAAGAATTTAACTTATATAAACATGTCCCATGTAGCCTAGAAAACAAGCGTATATATTGAAATTTAACTTAACAAAGCATACTATATTTTTACACCACTCGATAGACCACCTAGCTAACTACCAATTTCATTTAGATAACTTGTAAAGATACTCACGTCTTGACACTCTATTTTCACCAAAGTGAATTGCAAAACTCGTTCTTAAAACTGTCACAAATAAGCGAGTTGGGCCTTAAAGCCCAATAAGCTGTTTTTAAGCTTTTCGGATAAGCTAGCTTATTTATGACTTTTGATATGAATTTAGAACATGAAAAATGATATTTTTGATGAGCTCAACTCGTCTCACGATGCACGGTTTTCAAAACGTTAATGGGCCTTAAACTTGAATATCACTCGTTAAAGGCCCATAAGCTGAAAAATAAGCTTTTAACCAAATAAGCAGTTAAAATAAGCTTTTTATTACTTAAATAAGCTTCGGAAATTTTAATATAATTTTTCTCATAATTTTTGTGACTTTGGACTAAAAATGTAACGCGACAACACCTAGAAGGACTAAAACTGTCAACCGCCTAAAATAAGGACTAAAATTGTAAAAACAGAATCTATAGGATATAAATTGACATATTATTAACTTCCAAGCTCAGAATTGATTATTGGACAAGTAGAGGACTATAATTGTAAGTTATATATAAAAAGGACTAACGGTGTAACGCTAACGTCGTTAGGGTAAAAACTATAAAATTGGGAAAAGGACAAGGACTAAACATATTCTATTTAACATTCTTAGTTATTTTCTATTTTGTCTTTTATTCACGTCACGTGCATATTTATTTCATTTTATTTACATATTATTTAACTTTACGTTAATAATATATATAACGATATTTAAACTCATATTCATTACATATTATTTTCATCATCATTAAAAAGGAATAACTTTAGAAATAATAACATATTTTGTCATATTATTATAAACGTAAGAATTTCATTTTCATATCATCTTTTCATCATAACAATTAATCATTAATCGTTATTCATTATTCGTTTCGCATTTACCAAATATTATTTGGTCAAATCCTCAGAATAGTATTTATTTATCAGGTTATTAATTGAAGCCGTTATCATAATCTCATTCGACTTTACTTTTCATCATTTCAGTATCAATTAAGGTGAGTTATAGCCTCACATTTACTTATTTTAAACTCCGTGAGGGGGATACATGCTATAAACAGATCACAAGTAATTTTCTGTATGCTACCTGATTTGATATATGCCTAAGTTAGCTATTGCCACAAGACCATTATTCATGAGCCATTAATCACTTGTATGTGAACGCGAATATAGTGAATAGATCTATTTAGGTTTGACAGCCTATCCCACTAATACTGGACGGAATGCCTTTTGGTTAGTCGTATTAGTCGTGATACATTATATTTGAGTCAAAATAGGAATTGGCAAATCACCTATTACACGAGGGCAAAATTATCATCATTGACTTGATGATCCCCCGCCGTTTTACGGTATTTGTTAACGTTTGCGTGTCATGAGACTTAGAGCAATATATATACTGCAATATCAATTTTTCAACTGATTGTATTCCCTATACAATCTTACTTGTGTATCGAACTGATTACTAAATTTCAAACTCTATGATTTCACTCAACAATTTTGTTGACTTTAAGCATGTTATCTCAGGAAACTAGCAGGAGCATCAAGCATGGAGCGGGCAAAATGGCAAACTATCTACTTTTCTAAATAATGGTGTAAAATAAAGATGTTTAACTCAGTTTAAAACATCAGTACTTTTAAGTGTTTTATTACTCTGATATGACCTTTTGTAACTGAATCTATAATAATGCAACTATGTGTTTTTAAAACGTCTTATTTCAAGCCGTTTTCTATCATTATGACTTCGATCCTCTACGTAACACCCTAATTACTATTCCGCTGCTATATCAAAATTTGGGGGTGTTACAGATTGGTATCAGAGACATCGTTATAGAGAACCAAATGTTTTCAAACATTGAACTATAACCACACTTTCAAATAAAGTAAATTCACACCATACTATTTTGCCGCCCGCCATGCCTGTTGCTACCATGCTCAGTAAGTTTAATTATTAAAGTTATGTTACTTTAAGACTTGGTATATTAAAATTTTACATCTTTTATGGTTATAAAATTCTTACTTTTACTATCTACGGATTGTTACAGTATTATGTCAATATGAATATATCATTCGACTCGAGTTCTGAGACTTCCGTCGCATCTGTTACGTCACCTACTCTTCGTCATATCCTAGCACCTGACGCTGTTTCCAATGGGACAGAACCATTCGAACAAAATGAAGTTGTAGCTACGCCTGAAGATCCCCATGTGTTGGCTTTACCAGCACCTGTGCCATTACCGCCTTATGAATTTGATTCATACTCACCCATCAATATTCCACCCAGTTATGATGAATATATGAAAAGCCACCAGTTTCTAACTGCAGATGATATATCCCCGATACACCATCATGCTTTACCATTACTAGCACCTGATCATTTATTCGATCTTTTTAGCCAAACTTATCCATACATAGTTCACCCTAGCGAACCAATTCCTGAAGAGGATATACCCCCATCTAGCCGACTTCGTATTTCAGACTCTACTCATCCACTTTCACCATCATTACCATATCCTCCTGGTTTCACTCCCCCAGCTCATATCGATGAAACTGGAGAGAGTACTAGGGCGGAAATTATCCCTACTCTTTCACCCTCTACAGTAGTGACACGTTTGGAACGTCATGGAGAGCAGATAGACACACTTCTTCAGATGATTGACTATTCATCATTAGATCCTGCTGATACGATCAGCAATACCTTACATAGCCTTATGTCTAGTAGAGTAGAGTTGCAACAAGGCTTGACTCAGATACAGTCGGATATCTCAGAGACACGCTCTTTCGCAATAGCATTGCGAAGAGAGGGACATAACCGTACATGGGAAGCCCAGTTAACACATCGTAGAGCAGACGGAAATCTCCTAAGTACCAATGCCCTGATCAAAAATTGCACCTTAACTCTTCAAGATAAATCTTTCCCCATCGATCTCATGCCCATCCAACTGGGAAGTTTTGATGTTATCATCTGCATGGACTGGTTATCCAAACACCGTGCCAGAATCATTTGTGACGAGAAAGTCATTCAAATTTCTCTCAACGGTGAAACCTTTCTCATTCAATGTGATAAACATAAAACCCAGCTCAATATCATCTCTTACATCAAGATGGTGAAATACATGAGCAAAGGTTGCCATGTTGATGAGACGAAAAATGTTACGTTTTTAGGGGTCAGTTTGAGACCTAATTCGTATATTATTTGATCGGATTTCACCCAAAGTCGTTTCTTTTCTCATTTTAGGTACTTTTGAGGAGAAAATCACAAAAGAAGCATTTTCGGGCGTTTTCGGAGTGAAAAAGTGCGGAAAACAACAAAAACTCAAAAGACCTTGAAGATTACAGAAGGTGACGCCGTCACACTCTACAAGGTGACGCCGTCAGGAACAAGTGAAGTCCAGAATTGGAAAAATACTCGTGACGGGCCAGAGAGTTCGTAGTGCAAATTTGTGACGCCGTCAACCAAGGCCGTCAGATCTGGAACCAGCAATTATGACCACGTCAATCAAGGCCGTCAGGAAACCCTAATCGCCGAGCTGACGACGTCACCTATTGGGCTGACGCCGTCAGCCCGCGTTTTCTATATATATAGAACGATTTTTCTTTATTTTAAAGAGAACCTAGTGGAACTTTAGACGAATTTTGGAGTGGAGAACTTTAGGGTTAAACCCTAGTACGTGTATTACAGACCTTAGAGGGTATCCTAACCCCTCTAACTTGCATGTTTAATCCAAGATAAGTCTTTATTCATACAATATGTCTATGTGTTGTGTGATTTATGCTTGTGCTTGTCTTTCTTTCAACATGCTAGGCTAATTTACTTTGTGTTTGCTTAGATCTAATGAAACCTAACTATTGATTATCATGTGATGTGTATGTTGTGATTGTATTTGGGTGAATGTTTCATCTACGTTAGACTAGAGAAAACTGGCTAATCTCCTATACGGTAACAAGCTTGAACGTCTTTAGAAACGTGAATCGTATGTGCGTTATCGATTTTAAGGTAGTATTTCATGCATAGGTTGCTATCGGTGAGCTCATGATAGGATGCTTGACGTATCGTCATAGAGTGAGGTAGGAACTTATAGAGTTAGGGAATTGAACGCACTCCCTACGACTTGTTAGGAATACACCCGTCATCCACGCAAACTCAACATACTAATTACATGGTAAAAGATAGTTAGGGAGTAATGAAATCTAAGTAAACACTATTCTCCACCACTGATTTTCCCAAAACCAAAAAAATACAAAAATATAAGTAGCTTAGAAGTAGATAACTTGGGTTAGTTGACTAGCAACTAATTCCGCCCTATCCTCCAAAACCAGAGATTTTACTGCTTTCATAAAATATAAAAATACAAAAAGAATCTTCCTCCACCCTTAGACCTAGATTAGAGTAGCCTTTAGCCTAACGAACACTATTCCCTGCGAGAGAACGATCAATCCCCCGGTACTTGCCACTACACTATACTACATCGGTCAGGTACACTGCCTGGTGGGGATTGCAAGCTTCTCGAGATCCCTCGAGAGGTAAAACGTAGTGCGTGTTGCAATCCACGCGCATCAAGTTTTTGGCGCCGCTGCCGGGGAATAGTTATTGTTTAGGTTAATTTTTATTCTTAATTAGGTCTACTCACTAGACTCCTTTCTAGTGAGATTTTGTTTTATTTTTCTAGGATTCTCTTTAGTCTATCTTTTTCTTCGTGTTTTTGTTCGTAACCGTTACCATCCGACATCATGGAAGGTGGTAACATCCTTGATCCCAACAACCTAATTCAACCAAACCCACCTCCTAGAGCCCGCACCTTAGGAGAGTACTCCCGACCTAGCCACCAAGGCTATCGAAACACCATTGAGCTCAACCAAGGAGCCAATGTGACACCCTTGAGATCCGACACCATCCGGTTGGTGCAAAGCGGATGCGCATTCCATGGGCTTCGTTCCGAAGACCCAAATCAACACCTTAAGGATTTCCTCAAAATCGTAGATTCCATAGACCTTAGTGTTGACACCCGAGAGACCACCCGACTACGCCTATTCCAATTCTCTCTACGTGACCAAGCTAGTCAATGGCTTGAGCGCTTACCCGCAGGATCCATCACCACTTGGGACGACCTAACCACTCTCTTCCTTGCCCAATTTTTCCCACCGGGGAGAACTAGCAAACTTAGGAGCGACATCTTGATGTTCCAACAACATCAAGGCGAAACTCTCTATGAGGCATGGAGCCGATTCAAAGACCTACTTCACAAAGTCCCTCATCATGGCATAGAACTTTGGCTCCAAGTCCAAATATTCTATGACCACGTCAACCCCTCCACAAAGCGAACCATTGACCAAGCGGCCGGTGGTAAGCTACGTGATAAAAGTGCGGAGGAATCATGGGAACTCATAGACGAGCTTGCTCTCTATGACAACGAAAGTTGGAACGATCCCCGTGATTTGAACAAAACGGTCAAGGCAATATCCTTGCCTTCGAATAACTCAAGCACTTCCGACCGTAGGATCATGGAACTTGAAGACCAAGTCAAGTATCTAATGAAATCCTACGAAGCTCCTAAACCTTCAAGCCAAGTGAACAAAATCACTTCTTCTTGTGAATTGTGTAGAGGTCCCCACGACACTCGCGATTGCAAGGAACTCCCCGAACAAGCTTTTGCGGACTACGCATCCTCGCGTACCGACGGAGCGGGAGATAAGTGGTACACTTTCAAGCCCGAGCAAAACACATACGGTGACTCATACAACCCCTCTTGGAGAAGTCACCCGAACTTTAGGTGGAAACAACCTCAAGGCAACTCTTCCAACCCACCTAACCGTTTCCAATCAAGCGGTGCACCCCCAAACCGCAACTCCAACAACAATCCTTCCCACGATTTTGAAGGATTGATGTCCGATTTTATGGCATCTCAAGAAGCTCGATTGTCTAGGTTTGAAGCCGATTTCAAACAACAACAAAGCGAGATGACCAATAAAATCGACAACTTGTTGAAAGCCCTCACCAACCAAGTGTTGACACCCTCGAATAAGGACACTAGAAGCACAACTAGCGGACCTCCCACTAAGGACCCGTCATCATCCAAGAATGTCCACTTTGTCAACGTTGTCACTATTAAGCCAATTATTAGGGAAGAGGATGATGAAAATAAGAACGATAGTGACCCTAAGGTTGAGATCGTAGAATCCGAGGCGAGTGAGAAAAAGGAGGTAGATGACGTAGAAAGTGAAGTTGAATACTTCAATAGGTGGCCCACTAGCGAAGAGAAGGAATACCATAAGGACTTGTTTGATAGCCCCGAGACACCACACTTCCTAGGTAATCCAATTATCAAAGCAGGTGACCCATCTAACCTCAACATACCATGCAACATAGGGCATCTTCATGCATGGAAAGCGTACATAGACCCTAAATCCCCCATAAACATCATGAGTAGAGCCTACTACAACTTGATAAAAAGAGACCCACTAGGATTTAGGATGTTGCCGAATACCCGATATATAAGTAATTTTGTGGGTAGGGTCAAGGGACTTCATGTATTCGTAGGCAACTTCACCTATATCACCGATTTTGTGATAGTTGAGGATATTCGACCGGTAATTGATGATTGCCTAACTCAAGTAGTGTTTGGGAAACCATTTGTTGAGGCCTCTAAGATGAGTTATGACCCATCCCTAGGGATAGTTAAATTCAAGGAAGGGACCGAGGAAATAGCTTACCAAATGCCATATAAGATAGAGCAATTCCGGCTTTTATCAAACCTGGAGAAAGAACATAAGCAAGCGGTCTACTATAGGAATGAAGAGGATAAGCGTAGAGGAGTAGACTACGTCATGAGAAAAATAATGGGATTCTACAAGGAGTGTCTAGAGTTAGGTCCGGAGTACACAACCGGACAAGAGGTCACGTAACGAGGCAAGGCCTCGAGTCTAGCTACAAGACTCTCTAATAAAGAAAAGCGCTTCGTGGGAGGCACCCCATGCCTATCTTTGTTTTGTTTGTTTTTATGTCTTATTTGTTTCCGTATGCATGCTTGACGTTATTGTTTGAGATTCATGATTTTAACTTGATTGTAAAAACGCTTTATTTTGTTTTTAACTTCGTCTTAATCACATATAAAGGTATTTTGCAAAAGTTAAGTGTAAGGGAAATCTAAATACGTTTAAAAGAACATATCGAAACATGAATCACAACAATAAGTAATTAGCATACATACTTGTAATTGTTAGAGTCAAATGCTTGTATCGAGTCATAATGATTTTCTGCAGAATTTCCAGGAATTAAGACATAGGTTTTCCAAGAAATTTTCCGGAAACACAACTAAAACTTTCTGTCAGACCACTCTGACGGCGTCAGGGTTTAATACCTAACGACGTCAGGTGTAAAATTCTGGAATTTATTTGTTGATTAAGTTTTCTAACGGAACTTGTATGTTTGTTAAAATCTCATCTTATAAATTCCAGGAAACCTGTAGAAAATTCATTCCACAAGCATTATATCTTACTTGATTTCTAGGTTTACGTCTATATATATATGAATAATGTCGCCGATTTTACGCGAGGTTTCTTGTAGTATTTCCATTTTAACAGGTTATTTAAGACAAGAAGATGATGCATATACTGGAAGGGAAGCTTTGATAGTTCATCTTCTTGGAGGAGGATCTAACCATGTTACTTCACTTG
>LBNU01003615.1:59989-118784 GCA_014162995.1 Artemisia annua | reverse complement strand
AAAAAAAAAAAAAAAAAAAAAAAAAAAAAAAAAAAATTTAAAAAAAAAAAAAAAAAAAAAAAAAAAAAAAAAAAAAAAAAAAAAAAAAAAAAAAAAAAAAAAAAAAAGTAATATTTTTGTATTTCCTAAACTATTTGTTTTTTTGTCAAGTAATAATAATTTTGAGAAGATGACCTTTTTAGACACGTTACCAATTCTTACCACCCCTTTCTAAATTATTAATCGTGAGTTCGTGAGTCGTGACCAATACCCACACCACCAATTAGTAAAACAGCCTTGGTAGCACTCTAGTGAAAAATGAAGATGGCATTATGGTCATTTGCATACATGAAAACAATATACCAAAAAGTGAAAAACATTGGTTCTATTCAATGAACTCTCACATTCAACTTTCTAATTTTTGCATTTTGTTTTCACTCTTTACTTTTTTCAGGATGAAGGTATGTGTATATATATGAACATACATATAGAGACAGAAGCAAAGCAGAGCTTGCGTGAAGGTGACTGCTGACAAGATTAAACATTTCTTGGCATCAACAACTTTCCCATGACTTTTGGTTTCAGTTGTCATATTCATACACCACAATGTGTGTTTGTGATCTTTTCTAGCTCAATCTTCACTTTTACAAAGTACCCATGTCATGATAAACAATACCAAATCAGTAGTAGTGCATGAATTTTAACTAAACTATCAATTACCATATATGTTACAGTACTAGACTGTAAATTGTACCATGAAATTGCAAAAAGCTACTGTAGCATTCACTAATAAACATTTGTAAACAAAATTGAATTACAAGGATATCCAAAATTGGAACCTGAGATTTATAGGGAAAGCACAATTCAAAGAACAGATTAACTTTGTAGATATTACATTTTGACATTCCCAAATCCTATTGCAAACATATGTACTCATTCTCTATGCTACCTTGCATCCTAAACAAAGATAAAGCAGTACACTTTACCTTCGCATGCTTCACCAATATTTATTTATCCAAACCTTCTTGCATTTTGGCCACATGTTTATCAAGTTTTTTTGTTGGATATACACGAGATAGATGAAGGGTTATTGTACCTCTTTTAGATCCAATCATAAGGGGAGTATATGAACAGATTTCTGTTATCGACCACTTTTCTCCTCATTGCAATGTTCTTGTTAACTTACACTTTGAGATGAAAATGGTAGATGTATAATTCAAGCTACACAATTTCAAAAGTTCGGATGACCGTTGCTTTAGTTCCGCGTTGCAGCCACTTTGAATCACAAGAAGAAGCTTTGCAGCAAGTCCACCATTGACTGCTGTTGCAGCGGATTCTTCGGGCGAAAGCTTGCAAATTTCCCACAAAATCGATAGTGCATACTGCGTACAACTCTCAGACATTTTCATCAACAATTTTATCAAATTGGGAATAGTACTCGCACAATTCTTGAGAGCCAAAGCACCTTCTGGAATCGAAGACAGAACTTCAAGAACATATAAAGCTAACTCTAAACATTCTGAATTGAAATGAGGCAACATTTCAACCAATTGAGGAACACCCCCAATGCTAATAATTGAATTCCCTAACGTTTTTTGTGAACTTATAATCTTCAATAATCTGAGCCCTGCCAATATCCCATGTGGGTGTCTTCTATCCTTAACCAGCTTCAATACTCCCACTAAAAGACTCAAACTTGGGACAATTTCGGACCCATTAAACAAAACTTCCATCAATTTTACACAATTAATCATGGTGTCACTAGACCCCTCATTCAAAACATCAACCATTAATGAAACCTTAGTGGGGTGTAACAAAGTACTAATAGCATCTAAATTCAACTCTAAATTAACCAAAATTGCAATAGCTTCTGACCCAACTGCATGACTAGTTAAAGGACCTAATAATGAAGAAATCAAACTTACCCCACCATTATCAACCACAGTCTTCTTCACAGATTCATTTGTTGCAACAATCTTCCTCAACTCCTTAAGTGTTTGCACTCTAGTTTTCCCTTTGACTTTCTTCAAAGTCTCCATAAGCTCCAAAGACCTCCCTTGAACATCTTCTGACCTCTTTTTTAGAACCAAGTACTTTTGACTAAACCAAGTGTGAATCAAATGGCTCAAAGTTGAGTTGGGTGTGAGTGAATCATCCCACAGCTCTTGCATTGTTGTGGGACAAGTAAAGTGTCCTAATGAGAACCATTTAACAATATTAGACCTTTCATAAGTTTGACCTGTACAAAGGGTCACTGGATCTTGCATTGGTTCTAATGAAATTGGACATATGAAAACTGATGGTACTTCAATTGTGTCAAGATGTTGTATCATCTTCTTTAGATCCATTTTCTCAACATTTGTAACATTAACACCAGCACACACAACATCACCACCCAAAATCCCATCTTTAACAGCAGTTTCAAGATCCAAAACATGCCCATCAGAAGTAGCATTATACATTGGCATTTTCACAAGATAAAAAAGATGAAAAGTTTAACTACTTTCTTTGGTCAAAATGGAAAACCAATGACCCACATTGTTCATTTTCACTCTTTTCATCATCGTTATTATCAAAGGCCATGATGTTTTTTTGTTTTTTTTTTTTTTTGGGTAAAACCTATAAAAAGATAAAAACTTGAAGATGAAGATGAAAAGAGTGAAATGATTCACAACCCAGATCAGGAAAAAGGATAAGAATGATTATAAACCAAACAGTGTGATCCACTAAAAAAATACCAACAATCAAGGAAGGAAAAAAAATGATGATGAAAAAAACAAGATTCAAGTCAAAGAATGGGTAAAGCTCAGTGTCATAGCAGATGACTAGATGTGTTATTGATAGAGAGAGAATAAAAGGGTTAAATGTGTGTGTGTGTGTGTACTGTTTTGCTTTCGGTAAATTGGGTCAAAGACTTTAAAGTGTTTTGTTCACTAGAAAACTCAAAGATTTTTTTTTTTTTTTTTTTTTTTTTTAGTAACACGGTGAAGATAACTATATGCATGTTATGGGGCCACCTCTTGAACACCCCTGTAACATCATCCACAATTGATTAAACAAGTAAAAACTTTTCACTGTTATAAAAAGATTTTTAAAATAGTTTTTAACGTTGTATCAAAAACTTTTTATAAACTTTTTAAAAAGGTTTTGCTAAACACTGCCCACTGGGCAATGTTTAAATCACATTAAATAATCTGTTTCTTCCATGTTTAAAGTAATTATGCATTTAATGCACAATAAATAAACATAAAAATTAACTTAAATATATGACATTTTTCATTTAACAAAGCCCAAATTTCCTTTTATATTCATCTTAAGCGTTACCCAGTGGGCATTGTTTAGCAAAACCCTTTTTTAAAAATACTTGATGAAATTTAATCTTTTTTAAAAGCTTCAGTAACTAAATGTTTAAAGTAAATAAAGGCTATATTTGGCAAAAGTAGTTGTGAGCAGTAGCAGTGAGCTGTGAGCTATAACCATCGCTCACTGCTCAGCAGCACTCACAGCTCCATAAAGAAGCATTGGAAAAATAAAGTTTTCAAAAAAAAATAGCAAAGCTCACAGCTCTCATGTCAAACGAATACTAAAAATCAAAAAGCTCCTTACTCATCGCTCATTGCTCCAAAAAGCTCCAAAAAGCCTTGCGCCAAACATAGCCAAAGACTTGATACATTGTACATGCTTTAAGAGCATCTGCAATGATGACTTGATAAAAGACTTATGACGTTTGAAAAAGCTTTTCAAAAGGCTTTTTGCATTACATTTAGGGGATGTTTGGTATAGTGGAAAAGAATGTCTAGAAAGGGAAAGAGAATGATTTATTATGTTTGTTTCGTACAAAGAATGGAAACGTGGGGTGAGTTTTTATTCCTCCATTATGATTCTCTTACGCTCTGTTCCTGAGTTTTTAAATAAAAGAAAAGAAGAGAATTGACAAAAACGGGCAGAAAAGAAGAGGAGAGGAATAAAATTTAACTTTTTATTTCATGTTCTCGAGTTAGTTCCTAAGTTAGAGAGAAAAGAGAAAAAAAAAAACTAATGATTTCACAAGTATAACCATTGTTGTATAAAAAATTATACTATATTTTGGGACATTTAAGTCATTTTATTAATTGAAAGTTTCCTTATTTATTTTCTCTCCAAATAATTTCTACCACCTGTTACTACAAATGTTTTCATACTATATTTTGGGGCATTTAAGTCATTTTATTAATTGAAAGTTTCCTTATTGATTTTACAAGGCACATTTAAGTCATTTAAGTTATTTTATTAATTGAAAGTTTCCTTACACTAACAACTTCTTTATACCATAATCCGATAATCGATAAAGTTCTTCGTGTTGCAATAAAGTTTACTAATTTTTTGTTAATTAAGTTTTTTTAGCCCTATTCTTAAATAAAGAAGTTGTTACTGTGTAAGATAAATGGGATTATGAAAACATTTGTAGTAACAGGTGGTAGAAATTATTTATTTGATATCTTTATACTTTATGGAACTTTTTATACTTTATGTTGAATGCAAGAAATAGTTGCTGCTTGTTGTTCAAAAACTTACAACGTTGGTAATTATCTTGAAGAAGCATGACAAATTTTTAAGAAACACTTATGGTGCGTTTAGTTGTGTTGTTTTCTACAAAATGTTTTGTGGAAAACAAGGAAAATAGAGAACGCGTTCAAATAAGCGTTTTCTAACAAAATATTTTGCAAAACACAAAATCCCCTGTTTCTAACTTAACAAAGAAAATTACAAAACAAATTTAAGTTGTTTTCCTTGTTTTTCTTTGTAACCCACAACCCTCCCTCCTCTTCTTCAAAATAGAAAATACAAACATCAACTAAACGCATTTTCTATATTTTCAAGTGTTTTGTGGAGATAAATTACTCTTCTAAATTTTTGCAAAACTAGAGATAGAAAAAAAGAGAATTTTTTCTCCAACTAAACGCAACCTTATCATCTGCACATGTTTTGAGTGTCGTTTGCTGTTTCGCGTATCAAGCTGTTTTGGTTAGTGTTAGGTTTTAAATTGTTCGTGATGTTTTTTTGGTTGTTGTTGCTTTGTCAATTATCGAGTGTAGCACCAAACAATGGAATCCAATCACATTTGGTCGGGCTATTCTCTTTCTTTACGATTTCATTATCTTCAATAATTCCATTCTTCGCGATTCAATCGTACCATACGTCCCCTAAAGACTTGATGAAAAACTTTTTAACTAAAGACTTGGTAGATTATAAGTCTTTGAGACATAAGACTTGGTATTATTTGTGAATTTAATTTATTGTAAAAAACTATTCGATAGCTTTTATGCATCGAAGGACTTTTGTAAAGCACTAGGTTTTGGTTGATACAATTAATGAGAACATGAGCTATTAAATGTAAAAAGTCATTAAAGACTTTAAGCATTGTAGATCAATGTTGCAAAAATCGGCCTAGGCGGCCTTGTAATCGTATTAAATATAAAAAGTCATTAAAGACTTTAAGCATTGTAGATCAATGTTGCAAAAATCGGCCTAGGCGGCCTTGTAATCGACGATTACAAGGTACACGGCCTTTCACCTTGTTGATTTTTACAAGGTAATCGACCTTGTAATCGGCAATTACAAGGTAATCGCCCTTGTAATCGGCTATTACACGCTACATGGTGGTCAACCGCCTCACTACCGACTCACAATTTTTGCAACATTGTTGTAGATGCTCTAAGTTTTATACTACACCACATGTTGGTGTTACAAGGCTACTCTTAGGAGTGACACTACTTCAAAACCACATGTTGGTGTTACAAGACTACTCTTAGGAGTGACACTACTTCAACTTTAACATCACCGCAACAATAGCATTCTTTCTTTTTTTCACTTTGTCTCATCTTTCATTTTCAATAATCACCAGTCCCTCACTTTTTATTAAAATACTCACTTTTATACAAACATACCCCCACTAAATAACTCACACATTCACAAACTAATTATTTAATAATAAAAACTGTGGAAAACTAGAAGGGGGTGATATGTGCCTTTTTACACATATATTTTACTTCATTTTACAAGCCAAAACAACCAAAAACACCCAAAAATGACCATATAATGTTACAAATATCCTTGGAGTGTGTTTTTGTGTATTTCAGGTATAAAAGGATTGAAAACAAGGCAAAAGTGAGCAAAGCCGAAGCTTGGATGGGAAACGAAGCGAAATGGAGCATTAACGGATCGACTCGACACAATTTGAAGCATTAATTGAAGGAAAGTCAAAACGAAAAAGTCAAAGTCAATCTCGGGAAGTGACATGGGGTGAGCATGGAAAACCTACCCAAAACCCGTAATCACCATTTTATCCTTAACCTTAACCCAAAAGTTACCAAACTACCCTCACCCGACACCAAATTCCCAAACCACCCTTTATCCCGAACTTAAACGAAAAAATCATTTTTCAAAACCCTTTTCCAAAACCAGTTTCAAAATAAAATAACAAAAACCTTTTTTGTCAAAACTTGTTATTAGGTATTTTCTTATTATTATTATTATTATTATTATTATTATTATTATTATTATTATTATTATTATTATTATTATTATTAGTTTAAAAAAAAAAAAAAAAAAAAAAAAAAAAAAAAAAAAAAAAAAAAAAAAAAAAAAAAAAAAAAAAAAAACCCGAAAACAACACAACCCGACCCAAACTCACACACAAAACACAAACCCTATACACCCCGTTTATCTAAATAACCCAATTGACCCTTTTGACTTTCACCAGTCAAACCATACCCTGTCTCCTTCTTCCTCCCCTTTACCCACCAGATAAACCTCCCTCCCCCTCTTTTTTCCTGCTACACTCAACCTTCCTCAAAAGCAACCAACCTTCACGTGATACCCTCCCCCTTGTCCAAGTCACCTATCCTCACCCCTCAAGTTTATCCAACGACTCACAACAAAAGAGCTTTGGTTCCAAGAATACAATGAAGGGCTGTGATGAAGTGAAAGAAAGCACAAAGTTGATTCAAGCTTTTTTACTCTCACACAGAAAACACATACACAAGAGGACAAGAAAGAGCACGAACCCTAGTTTTCATATTTTTAGTATAAATTGAAAATGTTGTATGCCATTGAGAGGCAGTAGGTAATTTAGTGTAAAATTAGTTTTAGTTTAAATTTTAAGTATTTTAGTTTTTAATCTCAGTTTGTAATCTCTTTGTCTTTATTAATGAAAGTTTAGTTCTACAAATTTAAATTATGTCCTTTGTTTTGCAAAATTTTATTAAGATCTTTAATCACTGTTTAATTTAGTCTTTAAACTGCTTATTTTAACTGAAATCTTTGTTTTTCTGTCATTACTAGTATTCACTTAATTAGTTTGTTCAAACTTTAGGCATGAGAAAGCTATTCTCACATGAAAAATCAATACTGTCACTAGTTTAAGGGTGTTTGGCACAGCCAAATTTTTGCATACACAACTGGTTTTTGACCCATTTTTAGATTTAGATCAGCTTTCTTTTATCTTTATTAGAAGTTTTTAAGTCAAAGTTTATACTCTCAAGTAGTTTTCGAGGCTTTTGGTTAGTTTACATCATATTTTGCTTCAAAACTGTTTTCATTGTAGCCTAGGATAGATTTAGGATTAAGTATTGTTTAGTTGTTAAAATTGCTTTAAAACTTGTGCTATATAGGATATAGAAGTAGTTTAGATTCTGATATTGTGACCTTCTTTGGTAAAACGCCATTTCTCACCCATTTTGCGTAACCTGTTGCATAAGTAGAAACAAGTCACCATTGTAGATTGAGGATTAGGCCACTTTTAGTTTAAGTTCATGCATAAAACATACTCTATATAGGTCTTTGCACATGCCCAACATCTGGTCCCAAGCTTTCTTAAGTCAAAATCACTTTTTAACCCACTTTCACCCATTGATTTGCTGTCAAAAAAGAGCCCAAACAGCACCAAAATTTTTGATTTTTCATTTCTTCGTTTCTGGACCATTTGACCTGAAATTTGGTTTGTAGTTTATTTTGTTGCTTATCTACTTGCTAGTATTTTTGTTTTATTTTTGGGAATTTTTCTCAGCCCTGTGCATACGCCCCAAAGTAGCTCATTTAGCCATTGTTTTCACTTTTTCAGCAGCCCGTAGGCTTAGTTTCTTGCTTTTAGTGCTATTAGGCTTCTATAACTGCTTATTGTATGTTCCTTAGTGCTTTTTAGGACCCTCCCTTAGATGCCTTAGCTTTAGTTCCCCCCTAGTGTAGCTTGTAGAAGCTTGTTAGTAGCTTTTGGATTTTGCAAGTTTCATTTTTCCTAGCTTATATGTAACTGTTTTGATTTTGTCCCTTCTAATTGCTTAATTATTGCTTTTGACAATTAATTTCAGTTATAAAAAATGTTTATTATCATGTTTTAAATCAGCTTGTGCAAAAAAGTTTTGAAAAAAAAATGTTTTCCAAAAAAAGTGGTGCATAAGACTCGAACCTGTGACCTCTTGGACTGATAAGACACAACCCTCATACGTTTTCCATCTGTGCTATTTGGTCTTGCATGTTTTACTTCCTTTAGTTTAATTTTTATCATAGTTTTTGTTTTTTAGCTTATTAACATTTCAGCTTCCTAATTGCTTATTATTTCTGCTTATTTGTACTGTGCTTCCCCTCCTAGGATTTTTCATAGATTAGTAAGTAGTTCAAGTATTTGTTTAAAAAAATTTCAGATTTATTAGATTAGTTTTAGTATTTATTTTGAATTAATTAGTGTTAATTAGTATTTAATTCATATTAATTAGAACTTTAACTAAATTTTTAATTTTCTTTTTTCTAAAATTTTCTTTTGTCATCTAGTACGTAGGATAATTAGTTGTATGCCCGTAGAACTAGTGTAGCTAAAAATTCACGTTTTACTTTGTGCGTTGACGTTTATTTTTAATAAACGTCACGTTTTTAACTTAGATTGCATTTTAGGTTTCCCTTATTCCCGATTATTGTTCCCGTAGACTTTTAAGTAGTTTTTTTAAGTTTTAATTTTCATTCCTTGTTTGTATTCCTAGTTTAGTTTTGTTGATTTATTTCTCGTTCGTTATTTGTAATTTCCCGTTGTTCTACAATACCAAATAAGCTCTCACAATTGAACATACAAGCATTTTAATGCCGAATCTTATTCGATTTTGTCAATTCACACCTCGTTGGGACAAGAACCGGGTAATCACTTACCCGGTATCACATAAATATATATATATATTGTATTTCACGAGTTTTTGCAAGTCTTCCTTTTCCTAAAGGTTGATTGGTAAATTCCACTCACGTCTACTTTGTATATTTATTTCATACGCATTCTGCACGAATCAGGGGGGTTGAATAGTTTGCCGCTTTTTAAGTTAATTATCCTTTAAAACTTTCGTATAATCAAAGATTTAATCTAAGATATACTTATCAAACATTCAAAGATATATGCAAAGATGTTATCAACGATATGATAATAAGTAGCAAGTAAGAATAAGTAATGAAACTATCAAACCATGACACGAGTATTTATCGTGGTTCAGCTACAAGGAACTCTATTTTCCTTGCCCTACGTCCACGCCCCGAGTATCCAACTCGAGAGTTTAAAGCACTAGTCAACAAACTCCTTTCTCGGTGGAGAAACCTTTACAATCGTCGCTTACACGTTTATCCGGTACAAAGCTAAATACCGAGTTCTAGTTCAAGGTAGAACCAACCTATCGTCGCCTAATTCCTTTTACCGACACTAAGCTAGATGTCGAGTTCTTTACACAGGTACAACCACTCCCATCGTCGCTTACACAATATTTCTGACACTAAGCTAGATTTCGAGTTCTTTACCAAGGGTACAACCACTCCCTACACACTATGTATTTTGAGGCCTAAAATACTAACCGATCACTTCTACACATGATACAAATAACGTATAAACTATCGAAGTCTATACACAACAAAGATAACAAGTCTTGCAACTTATGAGTTGAAACTTGTAACTTCTCGGATGAACTTGTGAACTTCTTAGCTACATAAGAGAATCACACAAGTCAAATGTTACTGAGTTAGATGAGAGGATATATGAATAATATGTCCTAAAGTGATGAGAAATTTCTTGCAAGTTGTTTGGTATTTATACTCAAACAAGTGTCAAGTCTGGCGGAAACGGCGGCACCCTCAGAAGGGTTCCGCCCGTGTAACCCCAGGGTTCCGCCAGAACTGACACTACAAAACTTGCACACAAAGTAAATTTCTCCAAGACAAACAAGGTCACATCAATCTATTTCATGCATTGACTCAATGAGGAATACTTCCAAAGATGTGTAAGAACCAAAGATGGTCAAACACATAAACTTTCTATAAGTGCACATTGATGAGATGTGACACTTTCTTTTTAAAGAAGTAAAGACTATGTTATGACAAACAAGGTCACATCAACTTATTTCATGCATTGACTCAATGTGGAATACTTCCAAAGATGTGTAAGAACCAAAGATGGTCAAACATATAAACTTTCCATTTATGAGATGTGACACTTTCTTTTTAAAGAAATAAAAACTATGTTATGTTTAAAAAGAAATGTAAAGTCTAGGTTATACAATACTTAAAACTAAAGTGATGAATTACTTATAAGCTAAAGTTTGTACTTTGTCATTAACAAAACTTAGCAAAGATCGTAAAATATAAATAACGTTTTTAGACGATATTTGTATTAACAATCTCCCCCTTTTTGTTGATGACAAAATGTAAACTTTATTTATAAGTAAGTCACTTTGTTTAGTGTTAAGTCTTATAAAGTTTAAAACTTGTTTTACGAAAATAATAAATAGAAGTAAAAAAAAGTTAGAAATGAAAACAAGTTAAACTTCTCCCCCTTTTTGTCGAAACAAAAAGAAGAGTAGCGTAGCGGAACTTATGCATGTGCTNGTAAAGTCTAGTTTATACAAGACTTAAAACTAAAGTGATGAATTACTTATAAGCTAAAGTTTGTACTTTGTCATTAACAAAACTTAGCAAAGATCGTAAAATATAAATAACGTTTTTAGACGATATTTGTATTAACAATCTCCCCCTTTTTGTTGATGACAAAATGTAAACTTTATTTATAAGTAAGTCACTTTGTTTAGTGTTAAGTCTTATAAAGTTTAAAACTTGTTTTACGAAAATAATAAATAGAAGTAAAAAAAAGTTAGAAATGAAAACAAGTTAAACTTCTCCCCCTTTTTGTCGAAACAAAAAGAAGAGTAGCGTAGCGGAACTTATGCATGTGCTCCCCCTTGGACAATACTCCCCCTAAATGGAGTGCCAAGTTTAGGAGCCATGGATTTTGAACCTACAAAGAAAAAGGTTAGTTACAATTCTCATGCTCCCCCTTGAATATTACTCCCCTAACTCGGAGTATCAAGGAAGGGAAACATGAGTGGTTATCCTACAAAATAAGGTTAGTGTCGAAAATACAAGATATACATGTAACCAAAACAAGGTAAAGTGCAAACACAATACTTTAATGGTCAACAAACAAAGCATATCTCATAGTAGAATGAAGTTCATTTCACGTAAAATTTGACTTTCGAAAGTCAAAGACAAGAAATGACATAATTAACATCCTATTTCTAAAAGACACAAGAGAAAAAGAAACAAAGAAGATAAAATTCTACATCTTTTAACAAAGGAAACCATCACTTTCCTTAATGAGAAACATTTTCCAAAAAACAAGGGTAAGGTTGTTTGGAGGAGGAAAACGTGTGTTGGAGGATGTAGCGGGTTTTATTTTGATTGTGGTGGAAGAGAAATTCTCTTGGTTTGTTGGTTTGTGGTTTTGGTGGTTCAATGAATGGAGTCTTATTGTTGTTGGAGACGCTAGACTTGAGATGATTGACACAAGGTTTCTAGACGATCAAAAATGTGGTTTAAGATAAACCTCATTTCATAGGTTAGCTCCCGGATTTTCGTTCGACATCTTTCGGTAATGTGAGCCGTTCTTTCACAATGACCGCAATCATGTCGAGGTGGTGGAAATGGGATTTCATTTGTTGGTGGTGGAGCACTTGTGCTTGATGGAGCAAGGGTGGATGGTTGAGAGGTGGTTTTGTTTCCTATACTTGTTGTATCAAAGTTTAGGGAAGACTCTTGTGGTGGTTGTTGTTGTTGTTGTTGGATATAATGGCGAAAGCTTGGTTCTCCATCAAGAGGATCATGAATGAATTTGTAAACGGGATGAAACACAAAAGATTGTGGGTATGAATGACCTTGATCTTGTGGAAAGATGGAGGGTCTAGCATAGCGGTAAGCTAAACCTTCTATCAAGGATGGGTGATGAGGTCCATCTTCCAATGACTTGTTTGGTTGAAATCTAGGTAGATGAGTTATTTCATCTTGGTTAAGTGTGTCAAAAAGTGACAATGATGAAGGGTTTGATGGTTTTGGTGAAAGGTTTTCTAAGGTTTCCAAATAGGGTAATGGTGATGATGGTGGTGTTTGGAAAAGTTCCATTGGTGATTGAGGTGATGGAGGTTGAGTTTGTTGAAAAGGTGATGTTGAATCACTTGGTTGTGAAGTGTGTATGTTTGCATTCCCATGTTCAGGAGAAAATGGTGGAGTAGCAAGATTGAGCAAATCTTGAAAGTTGGTTATGTTGGTGTTGCTAGGTGTTGGTATAGTGAGGTTGAAATAATCTTGGATGGGTGCCGAAATATCAAATGATGACTCACTTGAAGATGATGAGCTTGATTTGGTGGTTTTGTTTAAGCAACAAGATTTTACACTAATCTTAGTGTGTTTTCTTGATGATTCGGATGAGGTGTTGGATTTAGTCATCTCAACTCTTTGGCTAGTTTGGGTTTTGAGATTGAGTGAAGTAATGGTTTTGGTGTGAGTTTTAGTTTGTTCAAAGGTGATCACATTTATAGGAAAAACATGTCATGAAATGAGTGTTTGGATTTGATGTTCAACCATACAAAAATGGAGGTTTGTAATGATTTGGAAGTTTACCAAGATCTTGTCAAATCATTGGAAGTCAATCCAATGGAATTGGGTTGAGTGAAAGATCATCATAAGCACTCAATGCTATGAGTTCATGGAAGATGTTTTGGTTTGAAGTGTTGCAAAGGTTTGAAGGATCCTTTGTGAGGGTTCCTTGGGTTAGTTGGTTTTTGAATTTGAATTTTGGAGGGAAGTGGTTTCCAAATGGTTCTAATGGGTGAAAATGGTTTTAATGTGTTTGATGAAGTGTTAGGAAGATAGTTTCTCACTAAAGGAAAGGATTAGATGTTTTATGAATTGTGAAATTTTGAAAAACAAGACTAATTTTCTGCAGTGGACTGGCGAAACCTTCGGGTTACACAGGCGGAACCCTTCTGAGGGTTCCGTGTGATCCGTTGGGCCAAAAACGGGTTTACCCAGAAAATGCACTGGCGGAACCTTTGTGAGGGTGCCGCCAGTTCCGCCAGACCTCTGAAACGAGGCAGTCCACTATTTTGACCCGCAAGACGATTTTCAAATTTTTCGAAAACTCTTAAAAGTAAAAATATAATGTATAGCGGGTTAGAAAATACAAAAAATAGACATCAAGATACTCGTCTTATTGGACTTTGACCGGGGGCTAGCGAATATTTCCATATTTAGTCATAATAACATAAACATGAAAATTCAACAAAAACACATATCATCATTCATCACAAGTAATGAGATAGAGAGTCAAACACACATAATAATGCATAAAAGCAAATAATATGAAGGCATAACAAGAAACACGTAGTTTAACGTTTACAACGTTCTAAAAACAAACTAGTGCCAAACGCTCCTTAAGCTTCATCACACAAGCTATACAACTTCTTCTTCATCTTTCCAATGTACCTTGCCATACACTTCCACATTCCTTTTGTTTGCTTGAATTCTTCGGACTCATTCGATATTGTGGGGAGTTGTTGAAGGTAGTCTAAGGGTGCTAGTTTTGAATTTGGAAGATTTCCATCTTCACTCATGTCGGATGATGATGATGACGGTGAAGGAGACCGAGTGCGTTTCCCTTTAACTTTGAACACTCTCTTGTCACTTAGAGGGACGAATATGTGATCTACAAGATTGTAGTCGAGTTTAATTCCCCTATTGTTTGGAGGAATCGGAGAGACGGCTCTAAAGATGCGAGTAGGGCTGTAAACGAATCGGACGAAGTCTTGTTCATGTTCGTTCATTTAATTTTAACCGGACAAATAAACGAACACGAACGCTTAAATGGACGAATTTTCTTGTTCATGTTCGTTTATTAAAGAAATGAATTGTTCATGTTCGTTTATTTTCGTTCATTAATACACTAAACGAACGTTAAACAGACATAAACGATCGAACATAAATGAACATAGACAAACAAACATAAACTTCATTAAATTATGCACCTAATATTGTTTTATAAGTGTTTTTTTGTTTAAACAAACTAATTTTAAAATTATACAATTAAAATATATGATATACGAACATAAATAAAAAAACAATGAACAATAAACGAACATTAACGAACACATAATCGGACGTTCACGAACATAAATAAACGGACATGACTTTTGTTCATGTTCGTTCATTTAACTAAACGATCGTAAAATATTGTTCATGATCGTTCATTTAATAAATAAACGAACATAAACGAACTTTTTACCGAACGGTTCATGAAATGTTCATTGAAAGTTCAGTTTGTTTACGGCCATAGATGCGAGTAAGGAGCATTCCATAAGGTAGAGCGGTTGTTCCTACTAATGGTATGTCGGCCATTCTTTTGGCTAGGTAGTATCCTAGGTTAAAGGGTTGACCGGTGGAAATGCTATAGAGCATGTAGCTAAGACACGTGTTGACATGGTCTCTATTTCCTATGGAACTTATGACGTTTGCTCTAAGAATTTCTTCCCACTTTTTGAATTGTGGTTTAAGCTCATTAAGCTCCATACCAAAGGGGTCCTTATTCACTTCATTTCCCGAACGATTCTTCCTAGTGTTGGAGGTCCTAACAAAGAGATGCTCTCGAATAACTTCCTTATTAGCAAGAGGGATATGGTATGGATAGAAAAGCTCGATCGAATCAAGGCTTGAAAGGGGCCACTTATCCGTGTAGAGACAAGTACCACTACTAGGGACACCAAGCATTGTTGCAAAGTCATTCAATTGTATGTGGTGAGGTGTTTGATTGGTTGTGAAGTTCAAAGATATCTTGCCATCGTCATCTAAAGAGAGGGTTAAGGTTGCGTAGAACTCTAAGATGAATCTAGGACAAATTGGCTCATTGATATCAAGGAGACAATCAAAGTTGATTGCGGCGAAGTTTTGCCTAATGGATGTACCTTCTAGAAAGGCCGGATCAATGGTTCTACCTTCATGAACGTAGCGTTTTTCTAAAGCCTTAAAGGTTTCTATTTGAACTTTATCAAGTCCTTTGGTCTTATGGTGTTTGGGTAGGTACTTAAGGGTTTCCTTGTGATCGGAGAATTTTGCGGGAGGCATGTTGATTCCTAGAAAAACACAAAGACTTATGTTAACGACTTTTAACAATGTGGATGTTCTAATGTGTTCCTATATGCAAACAATGTGGAGACTTGGTTATCTTGACTCGTTTAGAAGCCCAAATTGTTTTGTTATGCAAATTTTGTTGGAAAAACAAAAGATAACCAAAACGCTCCTAATTGAATGTGTCTTCGATTGAATGTACCCGAAAATACATATTAGTTATGTATCCTCTTTAGCATTCAAGGACAATATGCAAGTGATGTTTTAACAACGTTTTTCATTTGTTTTAACAATGTGGTGAGGAATGATGTCCTAGTTGATAAAAATTATCTTGAGAGACAATGCACTAGGTGTGTTTGGTAATTCAAAATGACAATCAAAATTAACTCAATAAACAAAGGATACACTTCTTTAACTAATGGAAGACATGATTGGTTTGCAACCAATGTTTTTCATGAATCAAAAAGTTTTATGCATGAACCCTAAGATTCTAGTTAATGAATGTTAATGAAAATGTTATACATGAATCAAGAATGTAATTATGATTAGAACACTTACAAAGTTGATTGGATTTGAAGAGATTGGAGTGAAAGCCCTAAATTTCGTGTGGTTATGTGTTTTTGAGAGGGTGGAGGCTGTTTGAAAAGCTGATGAATGAATTAGGAGGGTGTTTGGTTTTGAATATGAAATAAAATAGACTGCAGGTTCGGCGGATATGGCGGAACCAAATATTTGGTTCCGCCCGTATGGGCTGAGGGTTCCGCCAGTTCAGCAGCAAAACAAAGGAAATTTGTCGTGATTATTGTGATCATACACTAGGGTTCAAAACTAAGGTTTTAGGTTTCTTAAGTCCTAAACTAGGTCTAGGAAAGTTGAAAGATCCTAATCCAAGAGGTTTTGCATGGGTGTCTACCAATGTGGTTATCGGAATGAACGATATTGGTTGAGATGTTCCTCAATGAACATTTTTACCAATGCTATGACGATGAGTCTCATTATGTCATTCTAAGAGCATAATGGATTGGATTGACGCTGACGTTGATGCTTCCTTTTGTTGAAACGAGGGATCTCGTCGTTGACGTGAGATTGCTTCATCTCAAGGAGTTTGTTAACGTGCTTTTTTGTCCAATGTCGTTTTGAGAGCTTTAGGCTTCTTTGAGAATCATTTGGTAAGAAAGCATAAAAGTGCAAGTACAACTTGTGCTTTTTCTCTTTTATTAATTACCGTCATAATTCAACTCGGTGTACACTTATGGTTCCTATTCCCGTTCTTTTGGGATACCATAATCCTTGTGTAGTATCTTTTGATGTGCTCAAACACTCTCTTCCAAAGTAGATGTTTTAGATTCTTTTCTAAAACGAGCACGTAGATAAGCTCCAAACATAATGTCGAATCTAATTGTTATGAAAACAAATAGTCTTCCGGACATTTCTTTATGTTTAGTTTTATCTACGGATTTACTAATCTCATTCTTGATAAGTCATCAACTACTTAACTATTGAGAACAAGAGAGTAATCATGAATGTCTTTGAGTGATAATTTCTTGCTTTTGGAGCTTGCTTGTATTATCAAAAAGTCTTTCAATTGATGACACTACGTTCACTCAATCAATTTTTGAAAGATCCAATTTGTCAAAACTCATGGTTTTACTCTAATGTCCAAAGGCTTGTTTTTATCAAATTTGTTTGATTTTACCAATGACTCATGATTCAAGACGTATGACTTATGACAATATTGCTTGATTCAATGTTTGACTCGAGGTAAGAAGACATTTTGAACTTTAACCTTAACATTGCGACACTCATTAGTATATGACTTTAGGATTTTAAACATCAATGTTTATTCCTTTTAATAGTTCATCTTCCTTGTCATTTTACTTAACTTGCTTGTCTTACCATTGTTGGACTTTCGACTAAGTCATCATCTACCGAAGATGATATCTTAGAAGGAGGTGGTCTTTCGTTAAATGTTCTATTCAACGACTCCTCGACTCTTTAGGTTTCCTTTCATAAAACATTGTGAACTTTATTAGTTTTTGAAAAAGTCCAAGTGATACAACATCATATGACTAAGTGTCACTTTTGATGTGTAAATTCAGGATGTTGAAAACTTACTCTCTTCCATGCATCCTAATTTATACTCATGTGACTTATTTCACCTTACGTGTTTTATGTGAAATTATCATAAAAGAGTGGTTAAAGTAAACCACGATTTAAGACACAAAGTATGATGTTTAGGAATGTTGTTTTTCAAAGATTTGTTTTGCAAGCATCACAAAAGTGCAAGATATGTTATCACTTAGGAGATTCTTAGCTAGCTCACTTGTGAGCAAGAGTTAAGTGAGACTTACTCAAGAGTTTCTCGTGTTTATCTCTTGACGGTTAAAGAACCGAAACCACCTTATATCCCCTACTAGTACTAAAGACAAAATTCCTTGACGTAGAGAATCTAATCTTAGTTATTTCTAATAGCACATAAACAAATAAGGATACACACTACCAATAACACATACTATAACACATAATGCAAGAAACAAGAGACAATCAAAAAGGCAAGTTGAAGTAATGTGTACCTTTTAAGTTGCATAGAGATGCTATCAAGATGATAAGCTCAAAGCGTAAAATCTTGGTTTGACGATACACTTGGAAGCTCAATTACTCATGTATCCAAGAGGGTTAGATAATCATATAAAATCATAGAATATGATATTCTTAATCCTTTTGTCATGAGTTTCTTTTAGAGGTTAAATTGATTCTAAAACTCTTTACTAGGTTTAACAAAGTTTACTTGCTTTGTTTTACTTGTTGACGGTGCTTTTGAGTTAAATCCTAATCTTGTTTTATCTCTAAACAACTTTTGACTTCTCAACAATCTTTCAAGAGATTTTGAGCTTTCATCAAATTTAGCTAACATTTTTCCTTTCTCATTTTGCTTTTTAATCTCATGTTTGTTATCTAGACATACTTTACATTCTAGATCAATTTCAACACTACTCTCAAGTCTAGACATTTTATCTTCTAACAAGATTTCCTTTTCAAAATTATTCACAAGGGATTTTGAAGACTCATTGTTAAAGATAGTTTTTAGGTTCATGTTACCTAAAAGTTTAGACTTATTTTCTATTTTAGAAAATTCTAAGAGAAATGTGTCGAAGCAAAAATGTTTGGTTTCAACATGTACCTTGCTTGTTGTTTCAATGAATTGAGAATCACTAATTTGATGATCATCTTTATCTACATTCGTGTCGTTCTATGATTCGCAAGCAAGTTCTCTTTGACATACATACTCATCTTCACTTGTACCTTCATTGAAAACATTTAAACTAGTAGTACATGTATTCACTTCTATTAAGTGCCTATCTATTAGTTTTTCTAGAACTTCTAGCTCATATGTAAGATCAAATTGATCGTCTTTGACTTGACATATTTCTTGATGATGGTTTAACAAATTTTTTTAAATATCATTAGCCGTTTGACAAACTAACACTCTTTCATATTCGACCCTTGGTAAAGCTTTATAAATCATTATCTTAGCTTTAGTGTTTTTATCAAATTTGGAATAATCATTTTGATTTTCAAAACTCGTGTCCGTTGGTTTGAAATCATCAATAGAAATAATATGCCAAAGATCTTGATCAATTGATCTCACATAGTTTTCAAATTTACTTTTCCATTCAAGAAAGTTTTCTTTTTCAAATAGCGGTGGTTTTTGCCTTTCTTTGAGATTTTCAAAATCCATGGATCGATCCAAGTTTTAAAATACAATATATTTTAAAGAACTTGAGTAACGTAGCTCCTGATGCCAATTGTGGAAAACTAGAAGGGGGGGTTGAATAGTTTACCGCTTTTTAAGTTAATTATCCTTTAAAAACTTTCGTATAATCAAAGATATACTTATCAAACATTCAAAGATATATGCAAAGATGTTATCAACGATATGATAATAAGTAGCAAGTAAGAATAAGTAAAGAAACGATCAAACCATGACATGAGTATTTATCGTGGTTCGGCTACAAGGAACTCTATTTTCCTTGCCCTACGTCCACGCCCCGAGTATCCAACTCGAGAGTTTAAAGCACTAGTCAACAAACTCCTTTCTCGGTGGAGAAACCTTTACAATCGTCGCTTACACGTTTATCCGGTACAAAGCTAAATACCGAGTTCTAGTTCAAGGTAGAACCAACCTATCGTCGCCTAATTCCTTTTACCGACACTAAGCTAGATGTCGAGTTCTTTACACGGGTACAACCACTCCTATCGTCGCTTACACAATATTTCCGACACTAAGCTAGATGTCGAGTTCTTTACCAAGGGTACAACCACTCCCTACACACTATGTATTTTGAGGCCTAAAATACTAACCGATCACTTCTACTCATGATACAAATAACGTATAAACTATCGAAGTCTATACACAACAAAGATAACAAGTCTTGCAACTTATGAGTTGAAACTTGTAACTTCTCGGATGAACTTGTGAACTTCTTAGCTACATAAGAGAATCACACAAGTCAAATGTTACTGAGTTAGATGAGAGGATATATGAATAATATGTCCTAAAGTGATGAGAAATTTCTTGCAAGTTGTTTGGTATTTATACTCAAACAAGTGTCAAGTCTGGCGGAAACGGCGGCACCCTCAGAAAGGTTCCGCCCGTGTAACCCCAGGGTTCGCCAGAACTGACACTACAAAACTTGCACACAAAGTAAATTTCTCCAAGACAAACAAGGTCACATCAATCTATTTCATGCATTGACTCAATGAGGAATACTTCCAAAGATGTGTAAGAACCAAAGATGGTCAAACACATAAACTTTCTATAAGTGCACATTGATGAGATGTGACACTTTCTTTTTAAAGAAGCAAAGACTATGTTATGACAAACAAGGTCACATCAACTTATTTCATGCATTGACTCAATGTGGAATACTTCCAAAGATGTGTAAGAACCAAAGATGGTCAAACACATAAACTTTCCATTTATGAGATGTGACACTTTCTTTTTAAAGAAATAAAAACTATGTTATGTTTAAAAAGAAATGTAAAGTCTAGTTTATACAAGACTTAAAACTAAAGTGATGAATTACTTATAAGCTAAAGTTTGTACTTTGTCATTAACAAAACTTAGCAAAGATCGTAAAATATAAATAACGTTTTTAGACGATATTTGTATTAACAAAAACATTGATGGGGCCCACTTGACACAATAAACCCGAGAAAGGAGAATGTTCAAAGCTTTCAGCGGGCTAGTATGCTCATCTTCTTGCTGTTGTTGAAGTTGTGATCAGCTTAGCAGTAAAGAGCTCTTGTTTAGCAAGAGTCGTATTCGGATTATGCTTGAGCGACCTTCTCTGAGTTACGGCAAAGGTATTTCGGTAAGCCTCGTCATCCATATGAGGTGACGAGCTCATCTTCCGTGAGTTGTTTTGGCTTGGGTCACTCGACACATACTTCCCTGCCAGCAACACTCATGCCGTGAGGTGAGTGCTCGATGGCACCGGTCTAAGTGCCAATGTGGCTTTTTTTTTTCTTTTTTTTTTCTTTTTTTTATTAAAATGCAAAAATCATCCCTATGGTTTGGCATTTTGGCAATAATCATCCCTATGTGATATTGTTGGCACTAATCATCCCCTGAGTGATGAAACGTATAGTGGAATATATCCTTCACCACTAACTTCATTAGTTTACCCATTAAATAGCCCACGTGTATATCATGTGAAAGTAATTTTATCATTTAAGTTAATGGGTAAGGATAACTAGTGCCAAAACATAAACCATACAGATCATTTTTGTAGTAACTAAAAAATAAATTAAATTATTATTACTATTACTATTACTATTACTAGAAATTAATGTGGAGTCGAGATACTATAACCCGTAGTCTAAAGTACCCTGAACATACCGCAAAATCCGCTTAAGAGCCGAGAAATGAGGCTCCCGAGGATCATGCATATAGAGACAAACCTGCTGCACTGCATAAGAAATATCAGGTCTCGAAAAAGTGAGATACTGGAGAGAACCTGCAAGACTCCAATATAATGTAGGATCAGAGACCGGATCACCATCATCACCCAGTTTAGACTCAGTATCAACAGGAGTCCGACTGGAGTTACAACCGACCATATGAGCCCGCTCTAGAATCTCAGTAGCATACTTACATTGAGATAAGAACATCTCTGTAGAATCACATTTAAGATATCCCTAAAAAATAGTTAAGTGAACCCAGATTCGTCATAGAAAATCCTGATGTAGAGAAGCAATGATCTGTTGTAACAAAAGCTCAAACGAAGCAGTGAGAACAATATCATCAACATATAGTAACAAATAAGCAGTGTTCATCCCCTGGTTATAGATAAATAATGATGAGTCACAACGACTATGGCTAAACCCAACCCGAGTAATATAAGCAGCACATGCTGAAACCAAGCCCGAGGGGACTGCTTAAGACCATAAGTTAATGAAGTGTTTCGTGTCTAATATTATTGATAAACCGATGTATATATACATTACAATGACCTAGCACCCTTGACATAATCGGGCCTATTATACTTAATAATAATCGGGCCTAACCCATAACAACATACGACTAACAAAAGGCCTGATGACTTAAATAGATCAAGAGATTTTTTTTCATCGCGTAGACCATTTCCTCAATTTGGGAAAAAAATCCAAATATAAACTGTTCGATTCTGCGACCACTCGACTCTAGTTTTATATTTTGCTCGACTTCACACTATAATTTTGTTCGACATCACTTTTCTAGAAAAGTAGCGAAGTCTATAGGCTGGAAATCATTATTAAGTCCTAACAAAAATACCTTTGAGAGCTGCCAAATGAAGCTCCCTCGAACAATGCATATAAAGGCGGATCTATTTGACAACTTAGATAAACAAGGGCGTGTAAAAGTAAGATAATGATGAGCTCATCACAAGCTGCGGTAAAGCGTAGGATTCGAGACAAGAACACTCTCTCGACCAAGCTTAATGTCGGTATCAATTCGAGTCTTACAAGGATTGTAATTGAGCATATTAGCACGTTCAGAAGCTCCAGAGCATACTTACACAGTGAAAGAAACATCCTTTTATGATCATGCCGAACATAAATGCCAAAATATAATTGAGAGCACCCAAACCAGTCATAACAAATTCCTGATGTAAAGAAGAAATAACAGATACTTTGAAGCAAGCAAAGAAGGGTCCGTAAGTGCAATATCGACTGTGAGTAAACTGTAAACCTAACACGATTAACATAACCGATAACCTTGTAGCCATATCATATTTTGCTTCTACATTTTCTTTCATTTCCTAAAAAAGATTTATTTTTAATTTTTTTTAAAGATTTCTTTTACAGATGCGAAACAAATGAAGATGTTGATATGCCTGAATTGATAGCAGAGAGTACGTCAATTATGTGCTCAAGTGCTGAATCATCTTTAAGTATGTCCATGTGAGAAATCCCAGCAAGTTTAATCACCTTAAGTTTCTGATTCTCTTCATCTCTCCACTCGTCCTCTAACGCCAACAAGCTTACCATATTCACCGTCCCATCCCCATCACCATACAAAATTTCAGGCTGCTCGTCGAACCCTTTTTCTCCATAATACAAAGTTTCTGCTGTTGGGACCCCATTTCCGACAATACACGTTACAGGCACTCCTGGTGCAACCAACTTCTCAACTAAAGGCAAGATTCGTGTTTCATAAGGGTGAACTCCTTCCTCAAATCCGATATCTTCAAGAAATCTTGAAATATCAAAAGAAGAGTAAGATGAATCTGGTGTAATAACTAGTGGTGTTGTGGAAGGAAACTGGTTTCTTCGTGGCATGAGCCATAAATTGCTCTCAGAACTCCGTTGCTCATCTCTGACAAGCAACGGGTTTACTAAGGGAACCCCTAATGCGTTCCCTGAAGCAAAAGTTAACATCTCGTCCACTGTGCCACCCCATGGTGCGGAAAGTGCAATGAAATGTTTAACGTATTGTTGGCGCCATTCGGGTGGGTTACGATTGAGGAGTTGGAGGGCGTATAGACCTCCAAGGCTGTGGGAGATGAGAATTATGGGTTTTCCACCATTTAAATTACTAGCGTTTTCTATTAGCTGTTTTAGGTTTTGGAGGTAAGTTGAGCCAACTTCACAGGGATGTCCTTCTGATGCCAAGCCATAACGAAAATCATAAGGAGCTCCGAATAGACTTTGGCTATCTATGTAGCCAAGCATCTGTAAAGACTTCACTAATGGTTCCATGTAAGCTGTTATCTTCCTGTGACAATTATGAGTTAGTGACAACATTGAAAACCCAAAGGTAATATAACTAAAATTTTGATCTACTGGTAATAAAATGAGGACAACGCATTACAGTTCGAGTAGATAAAATGCTTTTAAAGTTAGTGACAGCATCGATATCCTCTGAGTTTTAGCGTAGTGAGAATAAGATTTTCAATTAACAATGTAACATTTCGTAAATAGATTAATACTGTTTAATAAAACATTTTGAGGTAGAAAGAGATAAGTAATTGCATCTTTGAAAATTGGTGCCTTGGTTGGAATTCAAAATAGGGACAAAGAACCTGGCTTTGGAGCAATATTTTAAAACCCAGGTCACCCGGTCCGGTTAAACCGGTGCCCACTGTAGTCAGCAGGCTGTTGTATGCGTGGTTTTTGCTGAAAATTGACTCGGATTGACCCGCTGGGATTTTGTCGAACCGGGGTGATCCGGGGTGAACAAGTTTTAGTTGACCGCTGGGTCAAGCTATATAATTGATTATCAACAATTTGTCAATGTCTTGGACAAATTGTTGTTTGATGTTTGTAACTTGTATTCTTGTCTAGTTTTTACATTTGTAATGTTTGTTTTGAAGCATAAAATTTGTATTTTCGTTGGATTGCATGTGTTTGGTATTGGATGTATGTTAATTGGTAATTTATTGTGTGTTTGGCGTTGAATTTTTGAGGGTTTATATGTGTTTGGTACTAAGATTTACAGGTTTTATAGGTGTTTAGTAAGTGAATTAGTGCAATATATTTGGGGCTAAACACCAGTTCAACCCAGAATCCAGTGACTCAGCAGAGTCGATTGAAAACCCGGGATTCAAAACATTGCTTTTGAGTAAAAAAAGGGGCTTAATTTCGCCAGGGTCATTGGACCGTATTGCTAGTAAAAAACCTATTTCTTTTGGTAGAGCCAGAGCCATTTAACACCAATGTTAGTAAAGAAAACCAGGTTATATCTGCGCAAATTGAGGCCTGTCATTGACCACTAAAATATTGGGCTCTATATCAGCAGCCAAAACAAGCTCCCCTGCTTACTCTAAAACGAGACTCTAAGCTAATGGATCCGACGCAAACCCCTTCTAGACCAGATATATAGCAAAACCAAGCTCTGCAAGAGGGGCTTATTCTGAAGTATTGAAGTTAATTAAAGTGTGCAATTCTTCTATTAAAACACATTATATATGTTAGCAAAGTGACAAATGCACACCGCCAAATATTACAGCAGAAATGTGTTTGCACAAAACGAATACAATCTGACAATATACAAACGAAAATATTCAGCAGAAATGTGTTCGTATTGATATATTTTAATAAAATCAGGTCAAGTTCAATTAGTTGCATTTTATTGTTAATCCACAAATCTAATAAAGTTATACTAGTAACAGATGTATAAAGAAAAAACCAACAAATAGCTCAACCAAATTGTCAAACCAAAACAGCGCATCAATGTGGACTATTGGTGGATTTAATAGGTATAGAGTAGTTTAGAAATAGAGTGTACGTGTGCTTTTGTCTTTCAAAACCCATGTTGTCACATACCCAAAAGGCTAAAAGTTACTTAACAATCCAATTATCCATGTATTTGTTCAGGTATAGGATGTAGAGAAAATGAAAGTTGGGCTTACTTAAGAGAAGGATCAAGGTATAGAAGTGACTCAGTAGAACCAAATTTGGACACCCTAGTCTCAACTCCAGGTGCATTTCTATAATCATCCAACTCTTCATGATAATAAAGCGTCATTCGTTCAGCAAAACACTCAGTCAATGGTGCTAGCAACACGCCAACTTCGAACCACAGCCTGAACCACCCTCCTTCATCCTTCTTAAGAGGATAAAACTTGTTGCACAACCAACTAGTTGCCTTATACTCTTTGGTCAATCGAGCTTCTAGCTGGTTCCCACCAGCTCCAGGAACTAGAACCACTGGATAGAGCTGTTGCTGCCGGTAGTTATTGTTGGTTATCGCGTAGCAGGTGCATGGCATAACAGCCAGCATGGTGGATATAACAATCATCACCATGCTTGATCCCATTGTACTGAGAGTGGGACAATATGTAAGGGTGCTTTTATGATGAAAATTGTGTGGTTGTGGGATAATGTGATATGTGCATGACTTAATTTCCATACAAATAATCAGACTTCTTTAAAATGTACAACCAGAGGTATCTATGTTGCACTAGGGGTCACAATAGAGTCGTGCCTGGGTTAACTTATTCGGGTTCTCGGGTAGGAGGTTAGTATAACCTTAATTTACTCAAGAACGACCCGTTTATTATCGTGTCAAGAAACTAAACTCTAACCCAAACCTGCATAACACTTATGACGCATTTGTGACCCGTTTTACATGTTTAAGTAATTATGTCATGCCGTGAAGAAGGTCCGTGTTTTTTCGATTCAACTGGTTTAAATTCAAAAATGATATAATGATTTGGAAAATGAAAAAAAATAACTATACAACAATTTCAATTATATAAAAAATTATAATCTAAATTCAATGTCATATAATTACAAAACAAAATAAGTTTAAACATAAAATCAAAGTTATATTTTATTTTTGAAGGCTTGTATACTTAAACGGGTTCACAAGTTTAATATTTACTCAACCAAACACGACCCGTTTATTAAACGGGTTAGACGGATTGACCTGTTTTTCACACAACATGTTTATTATCAACTCAAACCTATTTAACTTCGGTTATCGTGTCATATCGAAAATTGTGACCCTTATATTGCACACATTATTTCCAATGAAGTGTAGTAATTACAATATTATGTCACATGTTATCCAAGATAACCATTATTTGTAACTTTACTTACTTTTATTGCATATTTCTTGATCTAGGACGCCGAATTATGTTTTTTCGATTTTGCCCTTTTGCACAAATATTTCTAACATATTTATCATTTTATTTAGAAAAAATTACACGGATGGTCCTTGTGGTTTACACAGATTGCATGTTTAGTCCCTATTTCATTTTAATTACACCAGCCGCCCCTATTTTGTGAAACCTTGCACATTTTAGTCCCTAATTTGGATGGGCCGTTAGTGTGGCCGTTAAGTTATTTGCACCGTTAGTCCTCCGTTAATATTTTTTGCACCGTTAGTCCCCATTTTCTAAAAANAAAGATTGATAAAAATGTAAAAAAATGGACGAAAACGCAAAAAGATGGACAAAAACGTAAAAAAATGGGCGAAAACGTTAAAAAAATGGACTAGAACGTTAAAATGTGGACAGAAACGTAAAAAGATTGACAACGGTGCAAAATATTAATGGAGGGACCAACGGTGCAAAAATTGTGGACTTTTTTAGAAAATGAGGACTAACGGTGCAAAAAATATTAACGGAGGACTAACAGTGCAAATAACTTAACGGCCACACTAACGGCCCATCCAAATTAGGGACTAAAATGTGCAAGGTTTCACAAAATAGGGGCGGCTGATGTAATTAAAATGAAATAGGGACTAAACATGCAATCTGTGTAAACCACAAGGACCATCCGTGTAATTTTTTCTATTTATTTAATAGCCTATTACAACCCTAACATCGTATAATCGGCCATATCTCCTCGCACATGCGTCCATTCTTTCCGAAAATTGCACCATATTCACCTCTGTCTCATTCCGATCGTGATGAGAACGGTATTTGAAAGGAATTGTGTGCAAAGAACAGCGCCTTTCAAAACTGGTACTCATAAAAATGTCGTTGCGTCACATCAGTGCCCAATGAATAGAATATGCAAGTTGGTGTAGGGTTCTGGTGGTTCCTGCATGACTAATAAAACATACAACAACAGAATAAAACACATAAGTGGTCATGCAACCAGACAAACCCTAACTAGTAAGATCTTTTCTGATAAGTGATATAACCTAACCCTAAACATGTATAAAGGGTGTTTATAGAATACTTAGTTATTTCTTGTAGCTGTGTAAGCTTCTGAATCAGTCTGATGCACGGATCTGCCTTCTTCTTCTTAGATCAACCACTTTAGCGTTTTCAAGAGGAAAACCACTTTTCGGGTTGCATTAGGTATCCACTGATATTGCACAAGTGGAACTTGGGCTCGAACCTATGCAAGTTAGGCAAGATACGAAACTGAGCTAAACCTTAAATTTACTAAACCGATTTAGGGATCGACTATGGGTCGAAGTGAAGTTGACAAAGGGTTTATAAACCCTTTGTCGACCGATTGGTTGGGGAGGGAGATAGGAGAGGGATTTTAGGGTTTAGGATTGTGTTATGAGAATGTCTAAGAATGCCTTTGTTTGTCCTAAGTTATGGCCGTTTTGTAAAACAATGGATAAAAAGTTTATCATAACACAATAATTATCTTTTCAAATGTGTAAAACTTTATTTATGTATAATCAAAGACTTACAAAGTGTTATGGATCACACTAGTTGAATGACAATGTAAGGATTACTCTTTGAACATGTAAACTTGAAGAGTATCTAGTTTACAATCAAACTTGTATAGACTCGCTGACTGGCTCAACGGTCTACTTTATTGAACAAAGGAGTAAATGCACTTCTAATGATACAAACAATAATCGCACATTCACTCCGGACCAACATTCTCTTAAGTAGTAGTACGAGGTTGGCTTGTTAGTGGGGTAGGTGGGACGTGTCATGAATCTAGTTGAGAAGTACAATTGCATTCAATGCTCTTCTATTCTTGGAAACATGCCAACCCTACTTATATGAACATTTTAGCAAATTGTCCACTGCCTTTTCACCAACTCGTACAAGGTGGACTTTAATTTGAATAATTTCATTATCCCACTCTTTTTCTTTATCAAATTAATCCCGCTTAATTTAGTATGAGAGATTCTCATAGCTAAACTCAGGTGGTAGTATCACAAAGTAATCAAGTGTATCAGACTATTGTCATCATATGATTCACTTTAAACCTTTAGCGAGCTTCTTCTACATATCATTTGATATCCATCTCAGCTAATGAGTATGTCTTCAAGTGGTCTTTGTCTTCTTTGACGATGTCTTTGACTCAAGCTCTATTAAGGCTGCTCGCTGAAGCTATGCTTCAGCGAGTCTTCTTTGTACCGCTGATGTATTATCAGCTGGTCAGATTAACCTAGTCTAATTTGCGTTCAAATCCAAGTCAGAGACCATTGGGCACAAGTATTTCTTCAATGTTTATTGTAAATGAGCACATAACTTCTTTTTACACATATATTTTACACAGGAACTTAAACAAAATAAGAACTTTTATTACATGATTACTATACAAAGAGTTTTCATTACATTAATTCAGACCATCTAAGTTCTTTTCAACAATCTCATAAGTCATTTGAAGATCATGTCTTCTTTCAATTTCCATCATCATCTGCAGTCTAATCATTGAGTGGTTGAAGCCAGTGGAAGTTCACTTAGTCTCTGAAAGCAAATATGCCAGTTTTCATTGAAGAATATCAGTCTAGTTTCAGAAATGGACATGACTTAGCCTTGAGTGTCAGTGTGTCACACACCCCTAGAGGAGGAACTAAGTTCATCTCCGACCCATCAAATATAAGCTCTTTGGAGACAAGTATTTCATCAATGTTTATTGTTGTTCGTTTCTTGCCCTTTTCAGCTGATTTCTTCTCAGGTGGTAGAAGATCCATTTGAGTGAGTTGAGGAGGTGGAGGAATGCCTAGCTAGTTTATCAGCCGACTCCCGAACCCAGTTGAACTTAGCAGCTAAGTTCACCAAAAGTTGATCACTTGACCTGTTATTCTTTTTCGCTACCAAGTTACAGATTTCTATTCATTAAGTGAACCAAACATCTCTAAGTCTGACGTCTGTGTATGTTTTGAAGTTCAACTTTTGATGATTTCTGGTGATTGTCATAGCAGCTTTCTTGTTAGTCCCAGTCCTGTACTTGATCTCTATGATAGGTAGCTTATCAACCCTTTTGTTTATCCACTCTTCATTTTCTCCTTGTTCTTTCAATATGTTTCTGATTGTACAATAACCTGCACTACCAGGCCTTGCGATGGTGATAAAAGGTAAAGGGGTGTGTGATTAGGCCAAGCTTGCTAGTAACCTGAAATAAGAAATGTAAAGACACTACGTTAAGTGATTGCTCAGGGGTTGGACCCTGCGAACCACCTCCGGCGTGTGAGTAAGTATGTAATATGGTACGTAGATGTTTTTTAGGTAAAATGAGAGTGTTGCATGAGCGTACCATCATCAATAACCCGTCCAAGCTATTTATAAGGTAGAAAATAAGCCTTGTAGATCTTATGCACAAATATCGGTGATCATGGGGGCGTCCATGATTTAAGGTAACAGCTTGGGCTTAATGGCCCACTCTCTCTACCTTGGCGGGAAAGCATAGGAGAGAGAAGGGACGTGGGTATGACTAAGTCAAGATCTCCTCCGTTCTAGTATCTTCAAAGGCTATACCCCGAAGGGCTTAAGGCTTTGATTGACGAGTTCCCAACTGGTAACCATGTCATAGATGAATGGTTTGACGACAATAAAGATTTTAGGAGGTTGACTTGTACCTTCGAGATGAAGGCTTCGATTATGTTTGAAGGGGTGTCCTTCGACCTGATCGGAGGGTACGTCATTGATAACGCTTTAATTATACATATTTCTATATGCTTTATCTATAATTTTATTCTTATATATTGATGAATTATATGAACATTCGATACTTAATAGACTACATTTGATATTATAGGGTGTCGTGGAAGAAGTGGAAGAAAACACGAAGAAATGAAGCTAACATGAAGAAATAAACTCAAGTTAAGATCTCCTGACACATGTCCACTGTTTTGGCCATAAGTTGAGCATACGAATTCCGATTTAGTTGATTCAAGTGGCCACGGAAAGCTAAGAGATAGAGCTACAACTTTCATGTTTGTGCCAAGAGCTGGAAAAGAACACAAGTACGCCATACTTGCACTTAAGTGCGGTGCACTTTTCACTAGTGGGAAAATTCAATTGAAGACCATAAGTACGGCGGTTTTGGAAAGTATGTGTGCCGTACTTCGACTCTGATAAGCTATTATGCATTAAATAAGCCTCCTAAATCGATCATATACCTTCCTACTTGTTCCCCAAGTGTTCCTAAGCCTATATATACCTCATTTGGCCACAGGAATTCGTGTTAGATGAGTTAAAATAGTTAGCCATAAAAAACACAACTTAGATGGTCAAGAGAACTAGGTGATGGTCTTAGGATCCAATGATCCAAACACTCCTTGTATTCATATTACTCCCATAAACGGATTTGGTACATTTCTGTACTAATAATAATGATAATGTTTCTGAATTTATCTATGTTTGTGATGTTGGTTATTGGTTGGTTATGATATGATATTTAGACGATATTAGTATTACTTGTGAATATGAATGCTTATGAATTCGATATTACTTTTTCTCGGATCTTGTTTATCCTTTGATTGATTATTGCAACTATCATAGGTCGAAAGGGTTAGTTGTAGTGATTATATTTTGGAACATCTGTCTATAATGGTCCAATATCATGCTTGTAGAAATTATGTGATAAATTGATAAACAAACCAAGTGGAATGATGTTTAAGACATTTCCTTATGTAGAAATGCCGGGTTATGAGGAATTCATATGTATGCATATTCGATATAAACCATTCTTCATGCGCTCGTGATGATGTAGTCTATAGGTCGAAAGGATTCTATATCATCATTGGTAGATATGTTTGTTACGATTAATACACCAATAATGGTAACTTGCATGATTTTGTTTATATAAAGTATTGCTTTATCTTTATCTATCATGTTATGTGATCATGCTTTGCTTTGCTATACACACGTTTAGGCTATTTGATATGTGACAATCATTTGGCTTTGTTCTTGATAAACTCTCTGTTAATTACTACAAATCCTGTGAAACGACCTGGACTTATCTTAGGCTATATTACATACGAAGGAGTACACTGCCCGTGTTGTGTTTTTAGTCATTCGTTTGGTAAAATCTTGTATTATAAATTTTAAGCTTTCGACACACATCAGTCATCAAGCCCCCAGTCGAAAGTGATATATACGTACGAGGATATATTGCTTTCAACTTCATCAAAAATGTACACTAACCCCTTCTCGTCAACAAGCCGTACAAAAATGTGGGTGTGCTTCAACTAATTACGCATTAAATGTGCTTAATTTACACATAGTATAGTGCTTTCGCTCATCTTTCTTATCAAAGGTAACGCTCTCAGCCTTTGATTTTATAATATTTACCCAGCATTTTCCATAGATATGGTTGCAAAATGCATCATTAGGCAACAAAAATGCACTTTGAGTAGGAAAGGATTGAATGAATTCCTAGATCAGTACTTCATTCCCAAAAAATTTAAAATCATGCTCCCAACAAACACCAGAACATATATGATGCACCCGAAGGGTTTGTGGGGCTCTATACACATGCTTTCACCTAATCCAACTTGAGGATACCACTCCACTCCTTGTTTTGTGAACTGCTACAATACTATGAGGTGCATATATCTAGGTTTAACCCGTTTGACCTAGCTAAGCTGACCACCTACATTGTGATGTGCAAAGCTTACGGGTATGAGACCACACTCACAATACTTACGGGTGTTCTAAACCTTTACCCAGGTGGAGATTGGCTTACCTTAGCTAAAAAGGGTGAGCATGATGTCCCATATTTGGTCACTAAACCTTTCACAAACATAAGGGATTGGTAGGGAAAATTCTCTTACACTAAAAACACAATTGTACCTGCATAATACCCTGCACTGTTGAGGAGTTTAAATTTGATGAGAAGCACTTCAATGATCCTCTGCCCTACAAAGTACAAAGGGAACCTCTGTACCAGCGTCTCTCTCGTTACCAAGGGGATGTCCAAACTTTTCCTGAGCTTATCTTGTATATGGCTGGTATTGTTGATCGCTGGGAAGGGTCTCCAATGGATCCTGAAATTAGACATTGTGGACAAAGTATGTAATTTCCTATTTCCTTATATCAAATAACTTATCTACCAATATTTATCTCTTTCTCTTCTTGTTTAGAAAACTTGAATATTTCGAGAAAAATCAAAATATGAATTTTTTTGAGAAAAACTCTGGAACAGTAAGTTTCGAAAAATCCTAAAAAGGTGCCTCTTTTGTGATTGTTTTTGGGTTTTCCTTAGATGAATGACTAGGTTATCACATAAGCTACTATAAAAATCAAACCTTTAACACAACTAACCAACCAACCGCTAAATCAAAGATTCAACCCAAGAAAATACTCGAAATGAAACCGGTGTTGTACTATATAACAACTCACAAAATCCCACCAACATCATTTCTACTGCAATACCTATAATAGGTTTTTCCACAGGCAAATTTTTGCTTTTTGCATGCATATCATTACATAAGTGACTCTCTAGACCTGCTCACGTATCCACACAAGCTAAATATCTTTACCCACACATCCTAAAAACTCCTGGTATGTTAAGCATAGGATTACAATAACACCATAATAAGTAATTCACCAATCTAAAACACTAAACTCATCACAAAACCCTAATCCAACTCTAATTAAGCCCTAATCAGGCCTATGTGTTTACAAAACCCTAATTGCTTATCTGAACTATTTTGAAAGTGTTCAACGCTTATGTATAAGTTACCTTAATATCATTAGGACACCTTAGCACCCTTAGACCCTAGTACAACCTCCTAGAGTCTAGGTACAAGTCTCTTAAGCATAAAACCCTAACTAGGTTATAACTTCCCGGAAACTAGGTCAAACCTTCCAAAATCCTTCCCATAAGCTACCACCACTTAGTATAAGCTTCTTAGGACTTATGATTAGTCACTAAACACTCATAGGACCCTAACCTAGGCACTAAACCCTAAGCTAGACCCTAATCACTCACTAAGCAAAATCAGGTCTAAAGTAAACATAACTTAACCCTAATCCTAAAACTAAGTACCCTAAGCACCTCAAACACCTAGCCTAGCACCTTAGTCATGCTTAGTACACACCCTATCACCTCCCTAGAAAGCACACAAGTAGGTGATGCAGCTACTTGTCACCACCTCTAGGTCGCAGCTAAACCACCACCACAGAACCCTTAGACCGCCTCATAGCCCACCTTAGTCACCATAGTATCTTAGGTTAGTCGTGTATAGCTGCCATGAGTCACCTCCCCCCCTTCGACACCTCATCCTTTCTTTTCTTGGTCGCTACTCCAAACGACTCTATAAAAGGGCTCGTTACCCTTTCATTTCAACTCACCCCATTTCACTTCTTCACACCTCAAACTTTCTGGTCCTAGTAGTCATACAAGAGTCCTATTAGTCCTAGGAGTCGAGCGCTAGAAACCTTAGGCCTTGTCGAGTTCCATTTCTAGCCGAGAAAACCCTAACCCTAGCTAAACCCCACGTTAAGCCCTAGCTAGTCAAGTAAGCTCATATTTTAGCATCTAATAGTTATATTACAGTACTAGGATAGTATTAGGATACCTTAGACCCCTTGCCTAAGCTTTGATCAGTTTCCTTTAGGACTTTTTATTTTAAAACCCTAATTATAGACTAATTACCAAATATGTGCTATAAGTCTTTTTCATAAGCTATAAGCTAGTTTAGGCAACTTGGTTAAGCTAATATTAGTTAACCATAAGCTAGGAAACCTTTTTTTAATAAAAATATAGTTTGCATGGAATAGGACTAGTTTTGCAAAAATTTCCATGCATATGGGGTATATATGGTAATTTTCTGAAATTATTAAGTCTAGGGACTATTTTTGACATTTATTAGAAGATATAAGCATAAGGACCCTTTTTTCAAAGTTATATAACCTTAGGATAAAAAGATATAAAGTTATAAATTTATAAAGACTAGTTTTGCAAAAGTTATAAAGTTAAGGGTATAAATAGTAAATCCTGAAAAATTATAACTCCAAGAGGTATGTTTGCCATTTTCTCAGAATATAGAAGTATAGGGACTAAATATGTGAAGTTTAGATAGTTATAAACCTAGGTAATATAAGTATTATAAGTATAGGGTAGATTTTGTAATTATAGAAACTTAAAAGTTATAAAATAAACTATTTTCATATATATAGCAAACGTATTTTTAGGTTAGAAGAATAACACAATACTAGGGAGCTTCATGTGAGGAGTATCATGTGGATATTTCGTTTTGACGAGTTTGCTGGGTTTACGATTTAAAGTGCCCTGACTCCTCAAACGATTATATGCATAACCTCTAAATTATGATGGCCCGAACGGTGTTATGTTATAACCCAACTCTAATAACAATATAACTCAATAGTAAGGAACTTCGTGTGAGGAGTTATATACTTCTGAATTATGATGGCCCGAACAAGTATTATGTTGGCAGCACAATACAATAGTAGGGAGCTTCATGTGAGGAGTTATACTTCTGAATTACGATGGCCTGAACGGTGTTACGTTGTATCTAAGTATCCTAAGATAAATTACTTAATAAACTTAAAACAAAACAACTAGAGCTTGAAATGCCTCCAACTACAATAATAGACCTCAAGATACGTGAGTAAGCAGTCTAGACCTCTAGTCACTTTGACATCAATCACATAGTCTTAAGCCCAGGTGAGTTTTCATAGCCTCACATTTTAAACGCTTTCTAAATGTTTTCCAAACCCTGTGAGGGGGATACATGCTACTTGCTTTAAAAATAGAATACAAGTCTTTTTCTTTGGTTGTTGCACAAGTGATACTATCTGCCACCATTACATAACTAAAATTCATGAGCCATAATCACTTGTGGGTTTTACACAAGTGAACGCGAGTATAGTTGATAGATCTATTGGAGTTTGACACCTCCCGTTGGTTTACCTCAGCCGGGTAACCAATAAGTACTATACTTGAAACCTCTAAGGATTAACTTTGGCAAGTTATCCTTCTCGTCCCCTCATGGTTGGGTCTGCAGCCCCCATGACCCGGACTGTTAACGTGCGGTTTCATGAACATAGTGCAACATACCCCACTCTTGATAATTGTGCATGCATAACAATTATCACACACACACAACATTTTCCCTGATGGGTGTAATAACTGAACCCAGGGAACTTGTATTCACCCGAACCCTAAACCTATGACTCTCACTCAACCTAGTGTTGACTTTTAAGCATGTATCTTAGGTAACGAAGCTCTGCGGAAGTTATGGCATGGAGTGGCACAAAGCTTGCAGGACTTTTCACTCAGTTATCATTCAAGTTTCATAACAAATCTATATTTTGGGGACCTCGTCTTATAAAACTCTGATGATTTTATTGAATGGTAACTCATTTTATAAAAATGTCTCTTTTCGAGTCGTTTTCTATTACTGTATCTGTGATTCTATGAAGTAATACCCCAGATCCAAATTCCGCTGAGATCTGTGAAAATGGGGGCGTTACATACTACCTTTCTATTACTAAACCAAAACACTACCTAACCTATTTATTCTAATCAATAACTATCATATGGCTCTGATGCCAATTGTAGGATCCCATATTATCAACTTAAACACAAAAGATGGTGACTTGATGGGGTGGTGTTGTGGTCATGTGATAGAGAGAAAAGGAGAGGAAGAAAGGAGCAGAGGTTTGTATTTCACACAATAGAACACCTACAAGCGCACACACACAAGTGAGACTTTATGTATCTTATATCTATCCCAACGTCTCATGGCCTTGGGTTGGACCTTAGTTCTCGTGGGCTTGACCATCTAATGCATAAACTATTAGACTAAAACTAGTAGCATACTAGCTTATTACCCATAGCCCGATACTAGACTCTTAAATATTCTATATTAACATTACATAGTTCTAAACCTATAATGACCATCACTTCTATTACTTCTATTACTAAAAGTAATGCTAACACTTTAAGAATCAACACTTCGGTAGATTTTATTAGGTATACCATGACGAATCTAATGCATATAACAATCCCGTCTGCTTCATAATGCAATCTTTCCTCGGCTGTTAACTGACTCTCATCAATTATCCTTACTCTGTTAGGTATTGGTGGAACATCAGTAGCATCTCCGAAAACAGTAATAAACGACGATGCCACAACCAATAGTTGATGAGCCTCTGGTCATGAGACATATGGTTGATGTGGAGATAAGTTTATGAAGATTGATTGTGTATAGGGTTGATGCGTGGATTGCGTATACGCAAAAGGTTTTACCTCTCAAGGGATCTCGAGAGGCTTGCAATCCCCACCAGACAGTGTACCTGACTGATGTAGTATAGTGTAGTAGCAAGTACCGGGGGATTGATCGTTTGACCTGGGGAATAATGTTCGTTAGGATTGAAAACTACTCTAATTAGGTCTAAGGGTGAGAGAAGATTCTTTTTGTATTTTTATATTTTTTTGAAAGCAAGTAAAATCTCGGTTTTGAAGGAGTGGGCGAAATTAGTTGCTAGTCAACTAACCCAAATAACTACAAATTCAATAAAAGTAAAATGACAAGAAAGTAAATGTGAGAAAAACTTATATGGAGAAAAACGTTTTTACATAGGTTTCACTACTCCCTAGCTATCTTTTACCGATTAATCGGTTTGTTACAATTGCGTGGATGACGGCTTATATTCCTTAATACCATTCGTGGGGGCGTGTACGTCCTTCCCCAACTCTATAAGCTCCTACCTCTTCCTATGGCGACACGTTTAGTATCCTAACCATGGCCTCATTAATAGTCACTTATGCATTAAACACAACCAATTAAATCTTAGTACACATCCGATTCATGTTTCCTAAGGCGTTCAAGCAAGTTACCAATTGGAAGTTAGCTAGTTTTCTTAAGACTAACACTGAAATCACTCATCCACAACAATTAATAACCAACCATCAACCAATAATCAATAGCTAGGTTTCATTACATCTAAGCAAACACAAGAAAAACCTAGCCTAGCATGTTAATGTAAAGACAAGCATAAGATAAAATCAAACAACATATAGACATATTGATTGATTAATGGGAGACTTATCTTTAATTAAGATGGATGAAACAAGGGTGAAAAATGCTTGAAAATACAGTAAAATTCGAGCTAGGATCCCTAAGTTCTCCCGAAAGTTCCTCCCTTAATGAATGAAAATTAGAAAACAATATATAGATTTTACAACTTGACGGCGTCACGTTGTAGCCCTTGACGCCGTCACCTCGCCGCTGGAACAATTCTCGGATTGATCAGATCCACTTCTAATGCCGTCACCCTTTAAATCTTTCTGGGCCTTCTCTCTTTAACTTATAACTTGACGGCCTAGGCGTCACAAAGCGTGACGCCGTCACGTGTTAAATCACATAAACTTTCTGGCACGTCTCGTGTAATCTTCATATCCACCTCTTTGTCAACATGTGACGCCGTCACCTTATAGAGCGTGATGCCGTCAGGTACTATTTCCAGCATATTTTGAGACTTTTTCACTTTTATGCTCCAAAAACGTCCAAAATGCTTCATTTTCCAGATTTCTTCTCCAAAGTACCTAAAATGATAAAAGGAACGATTTAAGACAATATTTGATCAAATAATTACGGATTAGGGCTTAAATGACCCTTTAAAAGCGTAACACTTTTCGCCTCATCAAATACCATTACACTTGAGATTTGCCTGTCCTCAAGAAAATGCGCTTTTATTCTAATTAAAATACAAGCTAGGGGTCATTTAACACTAATATAAAAGTAATTACAACAAATGATCGTTCCACTTCAATCAAAATAAGCACGGAAATTATACACTAACACCTCACAAATAGTGTTTAAATACTCACATCTCTCGGGTGTCATAAAAGTATATATCACAAATGGAAATGGAAAAATATCACACTACCTGTCATAGCACATAGATTACCATAGGCTTGGGAAAGGATAAAAAACCTCCACCACTTTGGCGTAAGCACCTTAGATAAATTATCAAAGAGGTCTTTTAAAGGGTTGTAACGTTAGGTTTAGGGATATGATAAACACGGTTTTGTTGGATAAAGGCAATCTTTACTGGTGGCGAGTTAATCATCTTAGTAAATTACATGTACAATCTGGCGTTGCTAAGCCAAGACTCGACTCGACTTAAGCTAATAAAACAAAATAACAAAAATTTAAAATAAACATAAAAGGAAACGGGATGGTAGTCTGTATGTTTTTTCCACTTTTATTTTTCTATTTTTTTCTTGATTTTTCGATTTTATTTTTATTTTTTATTTATTTATTTTTTTGCATACACTCTTGCCATACCATCCAAAATAATACATCAAGGGGGCTCGGTTTTCCCCTTACACTTGAACTTTTACATACTTTACAAATAACTAATCTAATGACTCGAATCATGATAATAGAAAAACTTGGAGTACATTAAAACATTTACGCATACATGGGGGTAATAATTGATATTCTTCCCCATTGCTCTATAACGCTAGTACTTTACCCATGATTCCCAATCGTCCCAAAACAATATGTACAAGATATGACCCGACTTAGCAACCATGTTGTAACACCCCCAAAATTATAGATTCGCGGAAGCATACATGCATTTTGGGTGCTACTAAATCGATATCACAACACAAGATACATAAAGAACGGAATAAAAATCCGTTTCGAATTTGTTACCAAAACAAGTCAATTGTTATACATAAGTTTTGTTTAACTAAACACAAGGCCCGATTACATGTTGGTCCCCAAAGTTTCCAGAGTACGCTTAAGTAAAAACACATCAGTTTATTATGACCATTGCCATGCCCTGCCTTCAACACAAACATACTTTAAGCACCTGAAAAACATGCTAAAAGTCAGCTAACGCTGGTGAGTCTATAGATTTAAATTAAATAGCACGTATGGACCATAGCAATAATTAGCAAGTATACACTAAACCCGTATGCAACACTAAGCTCAACCACCGAACTAGACAAGCATGCTAGAAAGCATAAATATAACAAAGTGCCCGCGAGTGATAATCCCAAACCACTCGGCAAAGGTCGTCATGGTATACGTCCGCATTGACTCACAGTATAGCCAACCGAACGGAGGAGTCACTCTCAATAGATCTATTTATAACATACGCGTTTACCAGCAGGAATTGATGGTGTTGATAATGGGCAAATGGGATTCAAGCAAACTTAGGTTCCCGCATACTAGTGTATAAAATAAGTTCAGTTTGGTCCATGAAAACAGTTTTGCATGTTTCTCACCCCAAGGATTATAAAACAGTACTTATAAAAGTGTGGGGCTATAAACTCACCTTAATAAAAGCAATCTGCTAGTCAACAAGTAAAAATATGCAACCGCTCAGACACGCGACCTAAGTAAATATGGTATGTCTCAGTACAACGTTCACCCGATGTGTTTAACTCATTTGAAAAAGTGTGTTTATGTATTACCAAGTACTCGTGTGTTTCTTGCTTGTGGTGTGGTAAGCACGTCTCCAAAAATAGTTCGTTTTATCGGCTCATAATGAAGGCTCGTGTTATTGGCTCATGGTGAAAGTGTATGGTGAAATTTTACATGTGACGGAACATCCGTACTTCGTATTCGTCGGTAAATACGTAAGTGATATGCATATATAGGGTGTTTTTTTTTTTTTTTTTTTGAAAGGGTACAAGTTTTTAAGTTTTTTTCTCCCAAAGTTAATTGTCACAAAGGTTTTGTCCAATGCAGATTCCACACAAGCAACACAAGTCCAGGTTTTGTCTAAGTGCAGATTCCACACAAACACAAGTGAAGGTTTTGTCCAAGTGCAGATTCCACATAACATAAAGTGAAACACAAAGTTAAAACAAAAGCAAAGTTATAACCATTCGTCATCGCCTTATAGGCTCAGATTTGAAAACGTAATCGAAAAAAATGTAGATTTAGTAAGGCTCGGATTTGAAGGTTGCAAAGTGATGAAAATATCACTTGGCCATCCATTCGGTTTTTAGAAAACCATTCGTCATCGCCTTATTAACAAGTGAAGGTTTTGTCCAAGTGCAGATTCCACAAAATTGAACACAAGGACCATAAACAATTGCACTTCAACCGAATAAAAATAATCATTACTACGCCGGAAGTCTATCAAGAGCTTAAAGTTCCTTACATAGTTAGTCAAAGTCTAGAAAAAATGAAACTAGGGTTGGGTTATAATGACCCTCCCTAGTTTCGTTTTTTCTAGATAAGCATATATATAGATATATGTATTGTGTTATAGATAAGCATATATATAGATATATATTATGTTAATGCATTTTCATATACAAGTAATTTATGTGTATTTTCTATGATGTAACTCAAATGTACGAATTGATTCAAGAAAATGTGCACGAACATGTATGTAAAGCAACATTTAAATGGTTCTGATATGACAACAACAGGTGCATCTTTTTTCATCGAAACAATAGCTGTAGACTGCAATCATGTCATAGTTTTTTCAGCTAGTGTGTTATGCATACACGTCATCTTATAAAAAGTTTAACAGATTATTGTACCTCTTCATCGTCAGATATAACAATGATTGGGATGTTTTTATTCATCGCATCATTGAAAGTAGATGGAGTTACATCTTTTGTTCTTCGATTCACCACCTTAAAATATAGAGGTAGGAATAACATCAACTAAGTTTATAATCATTATCACTTAATAATAATGTATTAAGTCATTGAACATGCATAGGCCACTCAAAGCAATTGAATCAAATAAAACCAACCAAGGGAGCCATATATATCTACTTGCATGCCCTTGTTAGTGAACTAAATAAGATTTGTATTAACAAATAAAATCACAAAGATTAAAATAAACCATCAAATATCTATAATAGTGATTTACAAACAACAATGACTTTTAAAAAAAATAGTTGTTAAATTTACAACTTTTTCATAAACGTAACTATGTTTAGCTCGTGCAAATATTATGTACCTTGTTTGATCATTTTTTTGCCATTAAATCTACCTTCTGCTATCAATTATTGAAGTCGTAAGTTCAATGTGTTAATAGATAACTTTATTTATAGAGTTTAAAGGTGAGCAAAACATGGAATAAATCATTCATTTGATATAGTTTTATACTTTTATTATAGATAAAGATTACACTTATCTATTAAACATAATTTTGGAACTTATATGTTGTATATCATGTTATAATTCCAAAGGTTTTATATATTTTCATTTTTTTAGGATTAATACATGACCTTATTTATATAGTTTGAAGATAACCATAAAATGGAATTATTTATTTATTTGGCATAGTATATATTATCATATATAAAGATTACATTGACCTGTTAAATATTGTCATTGTTTACTTGCATTTCTAAACCTAAATTCTGTAATTTTTTTCATGAATATATACTTACTAACAATATGAAGAACATAAAATTCAGTTTCCTATATATTTTTTTAAAAATATTGTCTCGTTACATAGTACATTTTAAGGATATCTATTTAATAGTTAATTTTTGTTTATTGTTTTTATTTTGTAATTTTGGAACATTGTTAACATTAGGGGTGTGCATGGGGCGGTTTGGGGCGGTTTTTGACTAAAACCAAACCCCGAACCGAAAACTTCGGTTTTTAAGAATTGCAAACAGTTTGGTTTCGGTCTTTTCGGTTTCGGCTTTTCGGTTTTTTTTATTAAATCGGTTCGGTGTCGGTTTTTTTTCGGTTTTTTGTTATGCTTTCAAAATTAACAAATTGTTAACCCAAAAGTTATGTTCAATCACTTTACTCAACCAAACAAAACAAACTAGTAACAACTAACAAGTAAACTTTTCAACTCAAGATAGACTGTAAAAGGACAAATATGCTATTTTTATTATAAAATGTGAGATCACTCAACCATAAGATTCTAACACCTCAGTAGTAGCATTACACGTTAAAAAAACCGATACTAGCTGCGACACAAGTTGTAAAACTGGTAGTAAATTGTCAACTGTTGGAAGTGATGAAATAGCTTCCTTGTTTTTGGAGTAGTAAACATCAGTAAGGAGGAGCCAAATAAGATAAGGATCAATGGATGAGTCCGCCGATTCCTTCAGTTTAAATAAGAGAGCCTCCAATTGCGCCTTATACTTATCAGCATCTTCTTCAAGACTCGAGTGATCACCATCATCAACTTTTTCCACTGTTTTCCTTTCCAAGTTAGACAATTCACTAATTCAGAGTTTACGTGTTTATGGTATACAAACATTAATCACTTATATCAAATCAAAATCAAGTCTAATAAACATAAAAGTGACATATTGGTACTCACATTACATGTTCCAGATTCTCTGCATCAAAACTAAGACGAATTCTTCAAGTTATAGAAGCTTAATGGCTTGGTCATAATATGTCTGATAAGGAAGCTTGCCATTCTTAGCTTTCTGCAGCAGAAATATGGGTGAAAGATGTAAATCAGAAACATTAATATCTATTGTTCAAGTACTCACATACAATAGTTAAATCCCACGTCTTCATGTTGTGTTCCTGTCAGAGAAAAGGTTAAATCCAGAAATCAAGCAAGCTAGTCAGTCAAAGAAATTTGAAATGCAAATTTGACATAAAACTAAACCAACATTTGAAAGAAACCATAAATCCAGAAATCAAGCCAACATTTGACAAAAACCACCAACTATCCAGCAATCCAACAATCTAAAACCAGCAAATAAAGTACGAAACAACCATATATCCAACAATCAAAGAAACTTGAAATGCAAGTTTAAAAATCCAAAACAAAATTAAGCTCGGGCCAAACACCCTCCTTGTCTGCCTTCATTCTTTTATTAGTCTTCAAAATCAAACTTGTTAACTTTCCTCCGCACCATCTTCTAGCTAAAACCAATAGTATAGTATTAGAACCTAATTGATCAAAATTAGAATTTATAGATAGTAACAAATGTAGGGTAAATCTTGGCTGCAAATTTATGCAGCCAATTGGTTGCAATAACAGGAAGCTAGCTTGCTGCAATGTAATGCATATAATATATCGTCTCTAAACTCACCTTAATCCCAATCTTCATCCATAGGAGTTTCGTTGCATGGCTCTTTTCCTTTACCAAACATATCTACAAAGAAAAAAAATGCATCAGATAGTATATATAACATGATCTATTAGATGTTAAGCAAAAATATTAGACACGGTTAGGTGAATGAAAAGCGAAAAATCTTTACCAATTTCCAGATTCTCCAACTTTTCCACCAGGTCTTGTAGCTGTAAACCATTTGGGGCCACATCTTGCAATTCTGTTTGTGTGGACCGTAACCAATCTTGTGCACAGATTAAAGCTTCAGCTGTCTTAGGGGTAAAGGAGCTTCTAAATTTGTCGATAACTCTACCACCAGTACTGAATGCAGATTCTGATGCAACGGTAGATATTGGCATTCCTAACACATGCCTAGCCACTTGAGAAAGAATAGGAAACTTAACGGAATTAAGCTTCCACCAGTTTAAGACATTATATGTATCATCTCCCTTTACCTTTTTCTCTGGTCCATCTGCCAAATAAATCTCTACCTCGGTATTGTTAACCCCTTCCCCGCATTCTTCCAAATACTTTTCATAACCATCATCAAGGTCAACTTCTAAGCCATTATCAAAAAAACTAGTAGAAGATGAAGAAGCTGTTGTGTTTCGCTCATTTCCTTTCCCTAGTTTTAGCTTGTAATGATTATACAAATCGGTTAAAGTTGAAACAACTCGTTCCAAGACTTCTTCACTTTTAGTAGACTTCATACCATAAATCAACCCCAAGCAATATTCAAGATAACGCAACTTATTTCGGGGGTCTAGAACCAAAGCAATGTGCAACAGAAAGTTCATGTTATCCATGTTATCCCAATACTTTTCATATTTATCTTTCAATGACAACGCCATTTTTCTCTTTTTCTCATCGACTTGTAAACACATTCTTGATATTGTTGCATGCATTGTGACAAGCTCACCAAAAAATAAACTTGAGGTCACGTACTTGGACCCCGAAACTTTCTTTGTAACATTAAAAAATATCTTCAAATACTCCATAAAAAACCTATACAAAGCAATCAGATAACATATTACTATCTAGGCAAAACATGTATAACATACTTCAACAGGTGAATGAGACAAATATAACTTACCGAGCGTTCTCCCAATCATCTTCGTTTGGAGCCCCAACAACTCGATCATTCTTCTTTCTCTTCTTAGTAATCTTCTCACCATCATCCTCAACTTCACTTTGAAAGTAGGATCTATAGTTTGGATCTATAACCTGAAGTCTGTCAACAAAAACATATACATCATGTTAGCTTAAATAAGCATGTAGCATAATCTAACTATAGATTCATAAAAATTATATACCTATCAAACGCGGCTGAGTATTTCTCTGCTGTTTCCAACATCAGAAATGTGGAATTCCATCTCGTCTCTACATCAAGACACGGTTTTCTTTTGCATTCAATATTCTCTTTTTCAACACTTTCTTTGAAGCTTTCAAACCTGGAAGGTGATGACCTGATGTACTTTACTGCATTTCTAATCCTTGTGATTGATTCAAATTGTTCTTCTAAACCATCTTTAACAACAAGATTAATTATATGAGCGCAACATCTTAAATGTAAATACTTGCAATCTAAGATAGCATTAGGTCCCTTAAGCATAGTCACTAAAAATTTTATTGCCCCATCATTAGATGAAGCATTATCAACCGTTATTGTGAAAACCCGATCAATGCCCCATTCTTGCAAGCAACGATAAACCAACTTTCCTATCGTCACACCCTTATGGTTTGATATTTGACAAAAATTAATAATTTTCTTCCTCAACATCCAATTTTCATCAACCCAATGTGCCGTAAGACACATAAAGTTATAATTTTGAACCGACGTCCATGTGTCCGTCGTAAGTGACACAGTTTGATTTTTCAAAAGATTTTTGACCTTATTTGCCTCTTCTTTGTATATAGCCAAACAATCTCTAGCAACAATCCACCTAGATGGAAATTTGAACATGGGGTTCAAATCCCATACAAATTCCTGTAATCCTTGATCATCAACAACACTAAAAGGCCTATTATCTATGATGCACATTCGAGCTAGTGATTTCTTACATTTCACTTGGCTAAAAGTATGAGAGGCCAAACCTCCGCTAGGTTCCCCTAGCGGGATCGGCTTGAAACTCAACGTAGCTTGATTCTTCAACTCGGGCTTTTTATAAACAGGTGACTTCTTGCATACACTCTTCAGATGTTGAATCAAGGTACTCGTACCATTCCTTTTTGTTCCAGCAGCCAACACCGTCTTACAATAAGGACATGGTACTTGAGTCTCACCTTTTACGAAGGTAAAATGATCCCATACCCACGATCTCCTGCCACCATTCTTCTTATCACTCTCAACAACCTGTTCATCATTCGGTGTTTCCTTAACATGATAACTATCCAAATCAATCACGGGTTCATCCCTTTTGTTGCTAACCTCATCCTCGTTGCGAAATTCAGGTGCATACTGCAGCTAAATAGTAACAAGATAGTCAGTTCATACATAAAAAATAGTTATAAACTACATAAACAACGCGTTAACAGCAAAGCCCCACTAATTCAATTAATGACTATGACAAGTTGCAAAAAGTAAAATACCAGAACACTGAATTAACATAGTAGGCTACAAGTTAGAATCACCATGACACCATCCTTGTTTTTCTAGTATATATGGAAAATTTTGTATACATATATACACCAGGTGGTCTTTTAGGCTGTAATAAGTACACGCCCTGTGACGTTAATGTTAATCTTAGAAATCACCACAATTAAGCGAGGTTAATGCTACTCCATAGTAATCCAAAGTCTAAACATACAAGAAAGTTGATCCTCACTCAATGGTTTTGATTATAGCATCACAACATACAATTTATCAAGACAAATAAAAGAAGCAATGAATATCACAAGTGACCATGAAAAGTACTTTAATTTTCCACTGTAACGAAGTAATGAATATCACAAAAGATTACATTCTAACAATATGATAATTGAAAGAAGAAAAACACCTCATAATAACAAATATAACAACTGATTCCAGAAACATACTTGCATTGCAAAAAAATCCGACTGAACATAACATCATTAATAAGTTTATTAAAGCAAATAAATTATCAAACATATTATTGTTACTTGAATTGTAATAACAAATTAATTAACTATGAGTAAAAAGAAATCAAAACCTTTGGCACATTGTTAATGTCCATGATCGTCAATGGTTTCTTCCAGAGAAAAATATTTTTGCTTTGGGTGAATTGTTTATTCTTTGACTTTTGTCTTTGGTATATATAATAAGTTATAAACCTAGGAAATGTAGGACTATAGGAGTGTAAACCGTGAAAAAAAGCCCAAATGATATCTTCAAATCTTTTTTAAAAATAAAGCATCAAATCTTTTATAAAGATAAGAATATTTTATAAATTTTGAATTATAGACAATGGCGGGGCGGGGCGGTTTTTTCGGTCCGGTTTTTCATATTAAACCGAAAACCGCCCCAAACATTCAGTTTTTCTAAAAATCAAAACCGCTCACATTGGTTTTTTAAATGGTTCGGTTTTTTCGGTGCGGTTTTTTTGGTTTTTTCGGTTTCGATTCGGTTTTTCGGTTTTTGTGTTCACCCCTAATTAAACCACTTGTCATTTTATTTGTCACATTTAGTACATTACAACTATATTATACATTATTAATATAGTTATCGTTATAAACCGTTTAAGTCACGAAAATCATCACCATAGGTCTAAATACATGTGAAAAATCATTTTTATCTCCCGAATTATTTAATGGGCTGAAATATAGGTATTGGGCCCGTTAGTCCATTACTAGCCCTAAACATAGTTTTACGGTTTAATTTACGTTTTTATATATCGTTATATATCGTGTTTAATTTTTACACGTCCGGTAATAATTTTTGGTCAAAAAGTCAAAGTTGGGAAAATACCCCATGGGCTCGGTGCTACTGTTCACCGCCACTAATTTGGGCCTATTGGGCTTCTTGGCCCAAAAACCATGTTTTACTAGTTAATTTTTATATAGTTTTTATAATTAAACATAATTAACACTTATAATTATGTTAATTTTTATATAGTTTTTATAATTAAACATAATTAACACTTATAATTAACACTTAGTAACACCTTAGATCATCATAAAAATATGAAATAAACAAGATTAGAAAAGTTTGATGATCCTTACAATGGGTGTGAGTTGGAACGTGGCTAGGAGAGCAAGAAACAAGACCCAAAACTCTTCCAAATTAACCCAAATGTATATATATATAACCCAAAATACTTGCACAATTTACCCAAGAACTCTTAATCTCCAAATTTTGAAAGGAAAATGTGTTTGTGTGTGTTTTTGTGGCCGGCCAAGAAGAGAGAAAGAAGAGAAATATAGAAATTTTGATACACCTTATTAACTAGTTATTAGGATAAGTTGGATAATAGATTTGGATAAAAGGGTGTTTCTTGGATATTAGGAAGTTTAGGGGATAAAAGGGTGTAAAGATTATTCTTGGTTGGTGGAGGGGGTTAGGTGGCCGGTTGGGGTATCCAAGGGGGGGGGGGAAGTTTATAACTTTGTCCCGGTTTGGTGTATCGTGTGTCGGTTTAGGCTTAAATGTAGCCGTTATGTCCCGGTTTGACGTTTTTAGACACGTTTACGTAAAATAAAGTTTTTAGCCACGGTTTTGTCATAAAAGTAATAAAATGAGTTTACTGACTCAAAAATATATTTACTTGACCTTTTTCACAATTACTGTGGTGTCGGTTCGCGTGCGGCGTTGTTTTTCAGCAAATACCGAGAAACTCTCAGTAAATTACGAAACTTGTCAGTAACTATCCGAAATGGATTAATTTTTGTTTACTGACAAAAATGAACTTTTTCAGTAGTCACTGTAAGCTACAGTGTACAAAACAGTTCCCGAAAACATGTAGAAACGTGAAGAAACATGTAGAAATGTGCTAAAATGCATATACCGTTTAAAGTAAATATAATAAATAGAAATTTATTATAAAATTAATTTATGAAAATGTACCATTTGTCACAGTCTCCCCTCCTTAGGGGAAATCCGTCCCGGATTTCAATTCAAGTCATTCGATGAGTTCGAAAAGAGATGAGGATATTTACGCTTGATCTCGTCCTCTCGCTCCCAAGTGTACTCGGGGCCTTTGCGAGAGTTCCAGCGTACTTTCACGATTGGGATACGACTCTGCTTCAGTCGTTTAACTTCCCGGTCCATGATTTCGATAGGTTCTTCGACGAAATTCAGCTGTTCGTCGACTTGGATCTCTTCCAAAGGAATAGCAGAATCCTCATCAGATAAGCACTTTTTCAAGTTACAAACATGAAAGACGTTGTGCACAGCACTGAGTTCAGAAGGTAATGCGAGTCGATAGGCTACCGGCCCGACTCTGGCAAGAATCTCGAAAGGACCAATGTAACGAGGGTTCAGCTTCCCGCGTTTACCAAATCTGATCACGCCTTTCCAGGGCGAGACTTTCAGCATCACTCGGTCACCCACTTGAAACTCAAGGGGCTTTCGCCTTTTGTCAGCGTAGTTTTTCTGGCGATCACGAGCAGCTTGCAATCGATTCTTGATCTGTACGATTTTCTCAGTAGTTTCGTGAACTAGATCGGGTCCAGTAAGTTGACTCTCTCCAACTTCTGCCCAACATATCGGCGATCTGCACTTACGACCATAAAGTGCTTCATACGGTGCGGCCTTGATACTGGTGTGATAGCTGTTATTGTAGGAAAACTCGACTAAAGGCAAATGCCTATCCCAGCCGTTTCCAAAATCAATAACACACGCCCTGTGCATATCCTCTACTGTCTGAATAGTCCTCTCACTTTGAGCATCAGTCTGAGGATGATAAGCCGTGCTCATATCAAGATCTGTACCCAATGCATTCTGAAGTGACTTCCAAAAACTGGATGTAAACCGACTATCTCTGTCAGAAATGATAGAAACTGGCACTCCATGCCTTGCCACAATTTCCTTTATGTATAGTCTGGCAAGCTTATCCATACTATCGTTCTCTCTCATAGGAAGGAAATGTTCAGACTTTGTGAGACGGTCTACGATTACCCATATCGTGTCATAACCGCTCGAAGTCCTTGGAAACTTTGTAATGAAGTCCATAGTTATCCTCTCCCATTTCCATACTGGGATTTCTGGTTGTATCAGCAACCCTGACGGCCTCTGGTGTTCCGCCTTCACCTTTGAGCACGTTAAGCATGTGCTGACATACTTAGCTATATCTGCCTTCATGTTAGGCCACCAATATAGTTTCTTCAAGTCTAAGTACATTTTGTCAGCTCCCGGATGAATAGAATATTTGGACTTGTGCGATTCGTGCAAAATCAAATCACGAATCCCTCCGCACAATGGAATCCAACTCCGGTCTCCATAACACAAAACTCCATCAGACCTTTTTACGAAGCCATTTTCGCTCTCTGGCATACCGTAAATTTTCTCGTCTGGTCTATTCTCTTCCTTGAGTGCTTCCAGCTGTGCCTCAAGAATCTTTGCTGGAAGAGGGGAAACAATCGTCATCCCTAACGATCTGACTCTGAGTGGTTTGACCCTCTCTTTCCGGCTAAGAGCGTCGGCGACAACATTTGCCTTGCCCGGGTGGTATCGGATCTCACAGTCGTAGTCACTAAGCAACTCTAACCATCAGCGCTGTCTCATGTTCAGCTCCTTCTGGTTCAAGATATGCTGTAGACTCTTGTGATCCGTGTACACCACACATTTAGTTCCGTAGAGGTAATGTCTCCATATGCGTAGTGCAAACACAACTGCGCCTAACTCCAAATCATGAGTGGTGTAATTCTTCTCATGAGTTTTCAGTTGTCGGGATGCATACGCAATCACCTTTTCTCTCTGCTTTAACACGGCTCCCAAACCTTTGTGTGAAGCGTCACAGTGAACGACAAAGTCGTCACTACCTTCAGGTAATGCCAAAATAGGTGCACTGCACAACCTTTCTTTAAGGAGTTGAAAAGCTTCTTCTTCATTATCTCCCCAGTTGTACTTTACATTCTTTTGGGTTAATGCAGTTAAGGGCTTAGCTATTTTGGAGAAACCTTCGATAAATCTGCGGTAATATCCTGCGAGTCCTAAGAATTGGCGTACCTCTGTGGGTGTCGTAGGTGCCGCCCAATCTCTGATCGACTCAATCTTGGCTGGGTCCACGTGAATACCCTGACTTCAATCACGTGACCTAGAAACTGCAAGGTAGATAACCAAAACTCACACTTCGAGAATTTGGCGTAGAGTTCCTCTCTCTTCAATAACTCTAAGATTAGTTTGAGGTGTCCCTCGTGCTCTTTCTCATCCTTAGAGTATATCAGGATGTCATCAATGAACACAATGACGAATTTATCCAGATACGACTTACACACTCTATTCATGAGATCCATGAATACTGCGGGTGCGTTAGTTAAGCCGAATGGCATGACTTGAAATTCGTAATGGCCATATCGAGTCCTGAACGCAGTCTTCGGGATATCCTCTTCCCTGACTCGAAGTTGATGATAACCTGATCTCAGGTCGATCTTGGAGTAAACTGACGAACCTTGAAGTTGATCGAAAAGATCGTCAATTCTTGGGAGTGGGTATCGGTTCTTAATCGTTAGCTTATTTAGCTCCCGATAATCGATACACATCCTGAAGGATCGATCCTTCTTCTTGACGAACAGAACCGGAGCTCCCCAAGGCGAAGAACTCGGTCTGATAAAACCTTTTCCTGAAAACTCAGCCAATTGCTCTGACAATTCCTGCATCTCCGTAGGTGCTAACCGATAGGGCGCTCGCGCTACCGGCGCGGCTCCTGGCACCAAATCTATTCGGAATTCAATTTGTCGAGCTGGCGGTAATCCAGGTAAGTCTTCTGGAAAGACTTCCGGAAAATCCCTCACAATTGGCACATCTTCCAATCGCTTCTCTTTGGGACTTTTCTCTTCCTTGGTAGAGACGTGGGCTAGGAAGAGGTAGCATCCTTTCTCGATGTACTTCTGCATCTTCATATACGAGATGATGTTTAACCTTGATGAACGTGCACGATCACTACGATCTCCCTCAATAATGAGAGTCTCATTTCCGTAAGGTATTCTGACTATCTTTTCATCACAGATGATGACGGCATGGTATTTCGATAACCAATCCATCCCTATGATGACGTCAAAGCTACCTAACTCTACTGGCATGAGATCGATATTGAAAGGGTGATTTAACAAATTCAGAGTGCAGCCTCTTATAATAGTATCTACTCTCTCTAGATTCCCATTAGCTAATTCTATGTCAAAGACGTTATCTAAGGCGGTTGGGGCAATACCAAGTAAACAGCTAAATGCAGTTGACACGAAACTTCTATCTGCTCCCGTAACAAATAAAATCGATGCATAGCGATTATTTAAAAGAAACGTCCCCGTCACTACATTCGGGTCGTTCTGAGCTTCCCTTCTGCCAACAGCATAAACTCTGGCAGCAGCTCCTCCATCATTGCCCTGACCCCCAGTATTACCAGCTGCAATCTGGTTACTACCACCATTTCCCTGATATCTGGGCTTCTTGCACTCATTCTTGTAGTGACCCTTCTCACCACAACCAAAGCAAGTAACTTCTGCCCTGCGGTTGTTGGGTGGTGCGGCTTGAGCAGTAGCTAGGGATTTGGACCTACAGTTCTTGGCCATATGCCCTATCTTCTGGCAATTGTGGCACTTTACTGTGCATGCTCCCCTGTGATGCAGCTTGCAGCGGTTACAAAGGGGTGCATCTCCTGCATACCCTTTCTTCTCAGTTGTACCAGCTGCATAAGCCTTTGTCACATTCTGCTTCTTGTTCTGAGAGTTACTGCCATTTCCTTTCGACTGGTCATACCACTTTCTCTTGTGGTCAGTACTCTTCTCAGGAGCATCCTCCAAAAGTTGGTCCACTAGCTTGTTAGCCGTCTCCATGGTCTCATGGAGATCTTTGGCCTTAGAAGCAGTCACACTTCCCTTGATCGACTGAGGCAATCCTCCCACATACCTCTCGAGCAACCTAGTCTCAGTCTGTACCATCTATGGGCACAACAACACTAGCTCTTGAAACCTCTGGTTATAAGCAGCCATGTTGTAATCCTGCACCTTCAGATTCCAAAATTCCACTTCTAACTTCATCACCTCATTACGTGGGCAGTACTTCCTAAGTACCATTTCCTTAAAGCTTTCCCACGACATGGAATAAGCAACCTCAATACCAGCTTACTTCTTGTAGTTGTTCCACCAAGTTAATGCAGCATCCATGAAAGTGAATGATGCATACTTAACCCGGTCTTCTTCACTACAACCACTGATATGAAACACAGTCTCTAACTTCTCAATCCATCTCAACAACACAATGGCTCCCTCTGTTCCTCTGAATCCTCCTTCCATCACCTTCTTGAATTCATTGTAGGAACAGCCACGATTGTTGGTAGGTGGTCTTGAAGTTTCAGTGTTAGTCGTTGAATTGTTTGCTGCAGCGAGTGCGGCGGCTACTCGATCGCTAACTAGCTGATCAAGTGTGGCGTGGTTCACTGCTGGCAGATTCGTCGCGGTCCTGGGTGGGACTGCATCCTCAGCAACCCTTCCACGTGTAGCCCTTGCCGGAATGGCATTTTCCGCAGTTCTGCCTCGTGCAACTCTTGCTGCAACAGGCGGGGTATCAGTTCGTCCTCGAGTGGATCTAGTTGACTTTCGCATGCGAGCCATTTATCTGCATCACAAAAGATGGCGATAAATGAGATCTTGCGTATGGATAAGAATGTCACATGAATATATACAAATATCATAGACACGATGCAAGAATAAAGTCAACAATAGAGGAAACGAACAATCGAATAGATAAACCAAGCTTGTCATATTTCATATATCAAACTGAGGTACACAAAAATACAAGCACATCATAGTTTATCACAAGCAGGGTAAGAACAATATCACTAACTGATGACTCATCAGTTTAGTGAAAGTACAAGATCCTACGAACTAAACTAAGAACGATCGCGCTCAGCGCGTCTCTGATCAGAAGCTGCGGTCATCCCTCTAATGGCAGCCTCCAAATGGGTCACACGAAGTCTGAGCTCGGCGTTCTCTGCCATCACTGCTCCAATCATGTACTCAGCAGTCTCAATCCTCTGCCACTGAGCACGCTCAGAACCTCGAGCTCTGCCAGGCATCCTATAAGTCTGGTGATGACCACTCCTCAAGTCCCTCACCTGAGCTCCCAACACTCCGAGCTCTCTACCAAGCATCCTCTCAAAAGCCTCAAATCTAGCCTGGAGTCCAACTCTCTCCCTACGATCACCATACAACTCCTCAAACAACACACAAGCAGCCCTGTCAATCGTACCAACACGCCTCTCTATCCTCTCTAGGCGGTCAGACTGCTCTAGCCTCTGAATCTGGTCGGAATGAACCTCCAACAGTAAATCCTGGTTAGCTAACTGCACATGTATCTCCTGTATGGCAGTCAACTCCTCACCCATATCAGGATGTAGGGATACTGCCTGTGAGGACGGTGGGGAAAGTATCGGTGATGGCACGAGTAGAGGTGAAGATGGAGTGTACTCTGGACTGGCAGGCTGAACAGTAACACACGGAATGTCTACCCACTGAGCAAACCCTGGACTCTACACCTGAGCATCCCTGGAACTTTGTCCGATCTCAAATACACCCTGAACATCCTCCAAAATACCCTTGCCACTAGATGGCACATCTCTCCCTAACTCACCATCAATCTGCATATCACCAGCAGTAGGCTCAACTGGTGCTGTCTCAACCTGAACCTGTACCGAATCAACTGCCGGCTTCTCCATCGGATCCTCCATCGGATCCTCATCCTCATCAGAATAGGATGATACAGATCTTCGTAATCTCTGACGTAATGGTGAATGATCTGGAGATGAAACTGGAGATGAAGTAGAGGTATCCGTATAACCATAACGAGACCTCAGATGTGGTGATATCAAAGATGAAAGTCTGATAGTCTGATCACTCGGACGTACTGACATGCGAGCTATACGCTGAATGACAGAAGTCTCAGCAGCTGGAGTACTCTGATCATGCTGTGAGAGTGAGTAGTGAGCAGGAGATGAACAATGAGCTGAAGCAAATCGAGTTAAGAATGGTGAAACTGATGCTGGAGTTGTGTGTGTGGACTGAGTAGCAGCACTGATAACTTCCATAAGCGGGTTATCCGCAAATGAAACTGGCTGACGAGAAGGAAGTGAATGTCCAGCAGATAGTGTAGGCTCAGAATCATCGAACTGACGAGACATGGTCTGTGACAAATACAGTGCGGTGCGTCTAAGTATAAATAAAATACTTATATTATATATGTTAAGTAAATACTAACGGCACAGTATAACACTTAAACATATAAAGCAAATCAAGCAACAAAGTCATGGCAAACAAAGTAGACAGGCATCTGGCGGTCATAATAAGTGTTTTTATAAAAATCGTTGATAGTTTAGGCTTTTAATTTACCTAGTTCTCTATAAACCTTGGCTCTGAATACCAATCTGTAACACCCCCAAAATTATAGATTCGCGGAAGCATACATGCATTTTGGGTGCTACTAAATCGATATCACAACACAAGATACATAAAGAACGGAATAAAAATCCGTTTCGAATTTGTTACCAAAACAAGTCAATTGTTATACATAAGTTTTGTTTTAACTAAACACAAGGCCCGATTACATGTTGGTCCCCAAAGTTTCCAGAGTACGCTTAAGTAAAAACACATCAGTTTATTATGACCATTGCCATGCCCTACCTTCAACACAAACATACTTTAAGCACCTGAAAAACATGCTAAAAGTTAGCTAACGCTGGTGAGTCTATAGGTTTAAATTAAATAGCACGTATGGACCATAGCAATAATTAGCAAGTATACACTAAACCCGTATGCAACACTAAGCTCAACCACCGAACTAGACAAGCATGCTAGAAAGCATAAATATAACAAAGTGCCCGCGAGTGATAATCCCAAACCACTCGGCAAAGGTCGTCATGGTATACGTCCGCATTGACTCACAGTATAGCCAACCGAACGGAGGAGTCACCCTCAATAGATCTATTTGTAACATACGCGTTTCCCAGCAGGAATTGACGGTGTTGATAATGGGCAAATGGGATTCAAGCAAACTTAGGTTCCCGCATACTAGTGTATAAAATAAGTTCAGTTTGGTCCATGAAAACAGTTTTGCATGTTTCTCACCCCAAGGATTATAAAACAGTACTTATAAAAGTGTGGGGCTATAAACTCACCTTAATAAAAGCAATCTGCTAGTCAACAAGTAAAAATATGCAACCGCTTCGACACGCGACCTAAGTAAATATGGTATGTCTCAGTACAACGTTCACCCGATGTGTTTAACTCATTTGAAAAAGTGTGTTTATGTATTACCAAGTGCTCGTGTGTTTCTTGCTTATGGTGTGGTAAGCACGTCTCCAAAATAGTTCGTTTATCGGCTCATAATGAAGGCTCGTGTTATTGGCTCATGGTGAAAGTGTATGGTGAAATTTTACATGTGACGGAACATCCGTACTTCGTATTCGTCGGTAAATACGTAAGTGATATGCATATATATATATATATGTGTATATAAGTATGGCATACTTGTGTGTTTGTGTGTGTGTGTGTATATATATATATATATATATATATATATATATATATATATATATATATATATATATATATATATATATATATATATATATTAATAAAATTTTATATTAAACATTTAATTAAATTAAATTAAATTAAATATGTTTTGAGGAATTAATTGTGTACCTATATAGTATTAAACTGGTGGCTTTTCTTGTTTTTGACTAATGCTTTCTTTCTACTTTTATTATTTCCAAATTCCTATCCTCTATATATATATATATATATATATATATATATATATATATATATATATATATATATATATATATATATATATATATATATATATATATATATATTAATAAAATTTTATATTAAACATTTAATTTAATTAAATTAAATTAAATATGTTTTGAGGAATTATATTTAAAATAGTTGTGTTAGCGGAGAAGTAATATATTATAAATAATAACTATCACTTATAATATATATCTCATTTTTAAGTCTTCAAAAATATATATGTGTTTGTTGTATTTTGTTAGAAAAATACTCTATGTATAAGTATTTTAGTAAAAATATATTCTAAGTGTGGGAATTTTACCCGTTCGTTTATTCAACGTTCCCGTGTTCCGCATTAACACAATCCTCAATTAAACCACTTGTCATTTTATTTGTCACATTTAGTACGTTATAACAATATTATACGTTATTAATATAGTTATCGTTATAAACCGTTTTAAGTCACGAAAATCATCACCATAGGTCTAAATACATGTGAAAACTCATTTTTATCTCCCGAATTATTTAATGGGCTGAAATATAGCTATTGGGTCCGTTAGTCCATTACTAGCCCAAAACATAGTTTTACGGTTTAATTTACGTTTTTATATATCGTTATATATCGTGTTTAATTTTTACACGTCCGGTAATAATTTTTGGTCAAAAAGTCAAAGTTGGGAAAATACCCCATGGGCTCGGTGCTACTGTTCACCGCCACTAATTTGGCCTATTGGGCCTCTTGGCTCAAAAACCATGTTTTACTAGTTAATTTTTATATAGTTTTTATAATTAAACATAATTAACACTTTTAATTATGTTAAATCCTCAAAATATAAAGTTTAGTCAAAATTATTTTTATTCAACTAAAGATAATATATTTCGACTAAATTAAGCATTTTCACCCAAAAATTGTATTTTTAACTAATTATTTATAATTAGTTAAACATAACACAATATATAATAAATTGAAATCTTACACCAAAAATTTCCACCAATTCACCACTTGAGCCAAAATTTTATGTTTTACAAAACCCCAATATTTTTATATTTTTGTTTGGCCGATTTATATATATACATATATATGTATATATATTGCTTAACTTTGTAAAATTAACACAATTAATGTTTGTGCTTCCAAATTAGTGCTACAATTAGTCATTTTTACCACACTAGCAAGAAACATACTCATAAATGTCCTAGCATTTAATATGCTCAAAAATCTCATGCATGCAAGCAATATGTATATAGTTATCAACTTAACAAAATATACACATCTAACACTTGGTAACACCTTAGATCATCATAAAAATATGAAATAAACAAGATTAGAAAAGTATGATGATCCTTACAATGGGTGTGAGTTGGAACGTGGCTAGGAGAGCAAGAAACAAGACCCAAAACTCTTCCAAATTTGAAAACATGCAGAAACGTGAAGAAACATGCAGAAATGTGCTAAAATGCATATACCGTTCAAAGTAAATATAATAAATAGAAATTTATTATAAAATTAATTTATGAAAATGTACCATTTGTCACACATGTAATCAATTAGATAATTAACTAAGGGTTTAAACAAATGTTGTCACAATAATGCACTAAAGATGAGTGCATACAAGGTAGGCTAAGGCGATTTGGGTGTACATTTGGGGGTGGATTGTAAACAAATTCTTCCTTTAAGTAAAATGCTTAAAGTTAGAAACGAAAAAGATAGGCTCGGAGGGGAGTACTAGGGGTATCGTGTACTAAAAATGAGTAAATCGCAAAAGTGCGGGAAAATTATTTGACCAATGAAGCCAATGTAATTATAATACGGGTGTAAAATAAGGGTTATCCTAATGCCTCTTATCATGTAGTAGATCCTAACTACATGAATGTAGTCTCACTAGCGGTCTCGGGATGAATCACTAACGCAAGTTCTAGAATCTAAGTACTACCGGTACACTCATAAGCACTAATAATAAATGCTTTTCCTAACAAATCTTGGGACGAACCTCAGTGGGCGAAATTTTTTTGAGTGGTACGGTTTTTCGTTTTTGTGTTAGTCATACAACTCTTATCTATAAGATGCTTATTAAGACTGAAGTTTTAATCCTATATGTTGTGTTGACATAAATAATGCATAAAAACGTTATTTATATTTTTCGATATCTCTACGTTTTGACGATCACAAAATGTAAAATCATTAAACGTAAGATTACTACGTAAACAAGTATTAAGCTAGTTTATATCACTATATCCAACTTAATCACTTAAGGTATGAATAAACA